>PVLD010007953.1:50242-87699 GCA_004027595.1 Dinomys branickii | reverse complement strand
TTCCGTGCTCTCATGAAGCAGCTGCAGACTCTGGCTGGGTCCCAAATCAGGAACATGGCTGTATGTATTTGAGGGCTACATACTCTGGCACATGCATTTGGGCTGATTCTCCCAAAGGAATCATTTTGTTCTTTGTAACAGGCAGAAAGAACAATTCTCCAAATTAAGGTTCTCTCTTAATTCTTATTTTAGTGCTGTTTTTGGTAATTGCAAGGCAGTGGTGAAAATAACTCATTGTTTTAAAAGTC
This sequence comes from Dinomys branickii, assembly GCA_004027595.1. NCBI lineage: Eukaryota > Metazoa > Chordata > Mammalia > Rodentia > Dinomyidae > Dinomys > Dinomys branickii. The sequence goes on along the minus strand of PVLD010007953.1, from coordinate 87,451 downwards.
TTTAGGGGGCCACATTGTGAGCAGGCATCCAGACTCGGATCTGAACCCCGTCCTGGCTGCAGGCAGCTGCACCCTCTACGTGCTGTCGGAAGGTGAGGCGAGGCTGCTCCCAGCCCTTTCTCCTGGAGGAGGGAAGTGCAGCTCTTGAAATGACGGTTCTCTCAGCAGAAGGAGCCCGGCAGATCCCGCTGGATGAGCATTTCCTCAGCAGGAGTCCCAGCGCAGACCTCAGACCTCAGGAGGTCTTGCTGTCAGTGACCGTCCCCTACAACCGGAAGGTAAGGATGTCTGGTCTCCCTGTGAGCTGAGCTCCTTATTCCCAAGGAGGGTGGCTCAGAAAAAGGGCCAGGTGCTCACAGGGAGTTGGAGGCTGGGCCTCAGGAAGCAGTGTGAGGGAGTCATTTTCAGGGGAAAATGTCTTGGTTACTTTTGTTGCTGAGACAAAATACCTGCCACCCAGAATTAAGGAAGGAAAGGTTAATTTAGCTCACAGTTTGTAGAGGTTTCAGTCCATATTCAGCTGGCTCCAAGGCAGAGTGGCACATGGCAGAGGGCAACAGTTCATGGCAGCGAAAACCACAAAAGCAGCAAGAGCAAAAAGGGAGGGAGCGAGCCTCTTTCCCTCCCTTACACTGTATGGGGGCTGCCTGCCCACACCCACCCATCTCAGGGCCCCCCTCGCACACAGTTCATGATGGATATCCAAAACCTCCCAGAGCAGAAAGGACGAGTCCTTCTCACCCCAGGATATGGAGCTACTGAGTTACTCGGCCCAGCCTCTGGATTCCTCAAGTTGACACAGCTACATCAGCCCTAGCAGGACCCTGCCCTTCCCTTGCCCCAAACTCTTTCTAATAGATTCCAAAGTTATTTGTCTGTAAAGCTTTTCCTAAATGAAACACACAGGGACCTCCCTTCAGCTGCATCTTGGGCTTGAAAGAGGTAAATAATTGCATTTATAATCAACCTCATGGGAGAGGCCAGGGCCATGTGGGAGCCGATGGCGTGCGTTGAGTCCTGGCTGTGTCACTCCAGCCGTACCTGCCTTGTCACATGGGAAGGACCATGCCTGCCCCAAGCCCATCCAGCTGCCACAGCAGGGCATAACCAAGGCTCGGGAGGGAAAACTGCACCACTGCACTCAGAGGCTTTGCTGCAAGGAGGGCAAGGCAGGGCGGCTTCTGTGCTGCCCCCCATCTCCCCCTGCACCCACAGCCCTTTCTCACTTCCAGCTCCTAAGGCCACACCCATACACGCTCTTCAGGCTGTGTCCTGTGGTAGCCACTTTCTGTGGTACCACAGTTAGGATTCCATGGGACTTGGGGGACAGCTCAGACGATGGAAGGGGCCAGGCGAAGGGTGTGTGCCTCATCCACGCGCACTCTTGTCCCCCTGGTTTCTACCTGTGCCACCTCCTGCCTTCCAGGGGGAGATCGTGTCTGCCTTCCGGCAAGCACAGCGGACACACAATGCGCAAGCCTTCGTGAACGCGGGGATGAGGGTCTTCTTCGCAGAAGGGGATGGGGTCATCACAGAGCTTTCCATCCTGTACGGAGGTGTTGGCCTGACCACCATCTGTGCCAGGAACACCTGCCAGAAGCTCGTCGGAAGGTTAGTGCAGTGTCCCGAGAGGGAGGCAGCAGGGCCCACCCGCTCCACAGTGAGATGTGATGCACAGACCTTTCTGTTAACACCAGGGCTCCTGGCGGGAGTCCATGATCACTCCACATCTTGCTTTCAATGAACTGAGGTTTGTGTTGGCCTCTGTGAGCTCACCTCACCTTCTGATACCTCAGTTTCCTTTTGTGTCAAACGTGGATAATTGCATCCACCCCAGGAAACTGAGAGACCTGAGCAAGTGCAGACCCACACAGAACCTGGTGTGATCAGAGGTCCTGGAGGACCACCCTGCCCCCAGGTTGAGGGGCGCATGGGAGGCCAGGCCATGCCCTGAGGGTTGTGATGCCTGGCTCGAAGCAGCAGCAGAGTCTCAGAGAAGCTGAGTCCTGTCCACCACCCTCTCTTCAGGCCCTGGACCGAGGAGACTCTGGACAAGGCCTGCAGACTGGTCCTGGATGAGGTCACCATCCCCGGCCCAGCCCCTGGCGGCAGGGTGGAGTTCAGGAGAACCCTGTTGGTCAGCTTCCTCTTCAGGTTCTACCTGCAGGTGTCCCAGAGTTTGAGCTGCATGGTAGGTGGCCCGGTGGCCCTGGCTCTGTGGGTGACACATCCTGGCCGATGCTATGGGTGCCACGGGTCCTGAGACCAGGTGGATGGGTGCACTGGAGATCCCTATAGCTACAGCAAGAATGGGCAGGTTCTGTTTGACTCCCCAGTTTAGTCCTGGCCCATTGCTGTTCAGATAGTGCCCAGGTACCTGCTGATAATGGGGACATGCTCTCTCCACTTGATGTTCTGTCCTGGGCTGGGCTTTCTTCCCTGTTCAGCTTCATCTCCCTTGAATGGGACAACGGTGACTGACAGGGTTAGTCTGGAAAGGGCTCCCTCGGTCCCTCATGCATCAGAGGAGCTGCCCAGTGGTGGTGACCGGCAGTCCTTCCCCTGGTCCCCTTCACAACAGTCAGACCTCCAAGACCATGGGCCAGGGAGAACACAGCTGGAAGAGAACTTTCCAGAAAACCCACCAGAGCCACAGGGAGCTGGAGCCTTATCATTCCATTAGCCCCAGATCACATGTGGCTGACCACCTGATTTTGTGTGGTATGGAAATCAGCACATGATACCACTAGGAGACAGGCACTTCTCTCTCCTCCTTCTGAAGGCAACTTCTTGTAAATGGGACAACTAAGACCCAGAGGCTCTCACAGGCTTTTAGGGTGCAAACGTCAGGTCATAGATGAGCTATGCCATCACTCAGTCACTAAAAGTGAAAACATGTGGCCATCCAAGGACTCCTCCCCTCAACTACAAATGAATACAGCTTCACAGTGAATCAAGTGCTTTAATTTAAAACTCCTACCTTGAAGTCTTGTACCTTCTGGCCAGCTTCCTTTCTTTAAAAATAGTAACCTTTGTTGGCCTCATTGGCTTTTCACTAAAATTATTCAAGTTATAAGTCTAACCCTCAGGGACCTTGATCAAAGCCTCTGTGGACTGAGTGGCCACTCCCCTCAGCTCCCAGAGGGTCTTCTGAGGACCAAGTGCATCCTTCTGTGGGTGGTGGCAGGGACACTGCCTCTGACCCCTCCTGTCCACCATGGAACCAGGAAGGGCCCCATGAGTGTTCTCAGAGGTGTTGGCTCCGAGCTCTTCCTGGCTTCAGTGCTCTCTCTTTGTTTTCTGACTTAGTTTCTATCTTCCTGTGGTGCCAGTGTGAGCCCTCAGGTTACACAGAAAACAGAGCACTCAGGGAACCAGAAAGGACACATACACAGTGGATGCCAGTGGCCCATCATGCTGTGGGAGTCCATGTTCCCTGCAGGGGCACATCTCTGGGGCAGCGCCACCTGCACTTGCAGGTCTCAGAGCAGGGCACCAGTGCTCAGGGTGGAGGCTCTGGCCAAGGACCTGGCTCACCTCTCTCCTGAGATCACACTGGAGGGTGTCAGAAGCACAGGCTGCAGCTCTGCTTTTCAGGACCCAGGTCGCTATCCCAGCCTGGCAGGCAAGTACGAGGGCGCGTTGGAAGACCTCCATCCCGGACATCGCTGGAATACGTTCGAGCACCAGGTGAGCTGCTTCTGCTTACTCAGAGAAACTGGGCCTCTCTGGGACTCCCAGCTCCACACACCCACACTGCTGTCAGGTGAATTCACAACGTCCCCTAGTGTTGATTAAAATCTCAAAACCCAGTGGGGGTGTCTCAGCAGTAGAGGGCTTGCCTAGCATGCAGAAGGCCCTGCTTTCAATCCCCAGCTCTGGAAAAAATGTCAAAACCTATGAGGCACTATGACCAAAAAGCAAACCCAGCAAAGGTAACTGTAAAGCAAAATGTTGCTGTTGTTTAGAGCCCTGTGTTTTGTCCCATGGCCTTGTGCCCACCCCAAGCACACTGGCTGGCTTGCCCAGCTCTATATGTAGTGGGAGATCCAGGACAGCTTGCGTTGGGCCCAGGCCTGCTCTGGGTTCATTCTGTCACCCAGAGCCAGGGGGTGATGGGATGCTGTCTACAAGCTGCTGCTTTGTTTTGTCCAAAAGTGAGCTATTCACACACACACATGCACACACACACAAACACTCTTGTCCTGCGGCTCTTCTGAGTTGCATTTTAGACGGATCAGACAGGAATCCTAACAGCGATTCACAAGCCTTCCTGTCGAGAGAACTAAACTCTTAACTCTCCCATGGAACTTCTGCAGAACATTGTGAAATAGTCCCTGGAGCCATCCTATTGCTAAGCTGGATAAAGTCTGGCACATTTCTGTTTGATATTATTGTCAAGAAACTTGACCTTGAGAGTTTAAGTCAAGAACAGGCAGACAGTTTTTAAAACACCAATTCACTGAATCTGTGGTTGGATTTTGTTACAAAAGCTTACAGTGTATGCTGAAGTAGCTGTGTATCCCACGTGGCTTTAAAAAAATTCAAATATGCAAACTGCATGGGAAGTGAGCATTTTGAAAATTAAAAACAGCTGCCATCTTCCCTGGCACTGGGTAGAAGGTGGCAACCTCAATTTGATTTAGAATCCCCTGGCGTCTCCTGGCCAGGACAGACCTTGGAAAGGAGCATCGCACATCAATGGGCACTGAGTCTCAGCGAGACCCTGGGGCCTCCACTGGGGATGGTCGGGAGGGCAGTGGACTGGTGCAGTGTGTCCCCCTCAGGGTTTTGTTCTGGTTGTTCCCACTTTCTTCATACACACACAGTGTCTCTGCTGTTAGCGCAACCTCAGCCCTCAAAGAGAGCGTCTTCCCCCAAGCCAGTCTGTTCGTCTGGAGAGCATCTGAACCACTGCATGGGCAGCATCCAAGACTCTAGACCCCAGCTTTGCCAAAGCCAGCTGTGCTCCAGGATAGGTGGATGGACATCTTTAGCCCTTGGACAGGGCACTGGGTGGAAAGGCAGGGTGCACTGTGGCCAGGCTGTGCATCTTGTCACCAGGAATTGAAAAAGGCCTACCCAAGCGCTTAAACTCTGGACTCCCCTCCCCTCCCCTGCCCCCCCTTTTTTCCCTTCCCCTCCTCTCCTCTCTGCCCTCCTGTCTTCTCCCCTCCTTGGCCATGATTAGTGGAGGGTGAAGTGTGTACTTTGCAGCTGCATTATGCAGGGTCCTTGTGAACGTGGTCACCCCCATCTCTGCTCCTTTGCCCACCAGCCAGGGTGGCTCCAGGGATGTCTCTCTGTGACACACCAGGGGGTCATGGCACTTGGTCTCCACCTCACTGGTCAGACAGACACCTCTCAGGCTCCCTCAGAACCAGGAGCCGTGTCACCACAGGTCTCGAAGCAGGGACTGTGCAGCACAGGACGGCCTGGAGGGCTTCTTGGACTCCCCCCATGCTCCACTGTGAAGAGCTGTGTGTGCCCTGTGCACAGATAGTGGTGAGATGGGCTTGATGGTGCCGTTTAAATGCACACGTGAGCATCAGTAAGAGAACCTGAATTCAAGTCGTCAGACAGAAATACTTAAATGCATTCACTTCTCATGTTTGGGGCCTGTGTTCAGGCGGTAACCCCACCTGGCAGCTATCCAGTCCAGTGTGCCTGTGGGGTGACCTTAACGGCCTGTCATCCTGGAGACCCTGAGACTGTTTCTCAGAAGCACTTGGCTGGGTGCAGCTCACGCAGGCCCCCTCCTCTGGGCTGCCCCAGTGTGCCTGCCCTGCCTTCTAGCAGAATCTGAAGATGGTGCCAATGCTTCTCCCACAGAATGTGGACTCTAAGCAGCTTCCTCAGGACCCCATTGGCCGCCCCATCATGTACCTGTCGGGGATCAAGCACGCCACTGGGGAATCCATCTACTGCGACGACATGCCTGTGGTGGACCGGGAGCTCAGCTTAGCCTTCGTGACCAGCTCAAGAGCCCACGCTGCCATCATGTGAGTGTTGAACCTGGCTTCCTGCCCAACCCTCAAGTGAGTGACGTGGGGAGTTTAGGTGCTGGCTGCTGAGGACTGGCAAGGAGACGGGACAGCAATGCCTGGTCTGCTCTCTCCTGCTCCATCACAGCCTGGGAGCCCCAGGTTGGTCCCAGTCCAAGCTGAGTGTTATGGAGCAGGGCTCTGACAAGTCCTCCCTCTCTGGTGTCTCACTTCTGCCTGCCTTGCTCCCCTTGGTCTCCATACCCTGGTGCCCATGTCCCTGCAGCTCCATGGATCTGTCAGAGGCGCTCAGCCTGCCAGGGGTGGTGGACATTGTCACTGCCGAGCACCTTGGGGACGCAAACTCCTTCGACAAAGAGACGTTGCTGGCAGCAGATAAGGTGCTGTGATGTGGCTTCCTGTTCGAAAACTAGCTTCTTTAGTTAGCAGGGTTTTCTGTTTTCTCAAAGATAGTGCCTGACTCACACATCATAGAAGATTCTGATATACTTTGCTCGTTATAAAACATTCTGTTAGCTACTGAATAAGTTCAAAATATTCATTTCCCATGGAAGTAAAGACATTGGTGAGTTACTAAAAGGTTCTAGGAGTAACGTAGCATGCTGCCACCATACCTGGAAACAGTGCAAAGGGAATTATGGTCGCTGTGACTTGCGATGCCTCCCCTGGGGGTCTATGCTACTGCTCTCGTCCTCCTGTGTCCCAAAGTCAGGCACAAGTTCGCAGGGCATCTCCACTCGAAGTTTCCCTGCAAGTTCCCTCGCAAACTCATCCTGATCTTCTATTCCTACTGACGTGCTCAGAGGGTTGTTTTGTTTTGTTTTGCTTTGTGTTTTTAGTACTGGGGATTGAATCTAGGGCCCTCACACTGAGCCACATCCCCATTTCTTTTTAATTTTTATTTAGAAACAGGGTCTCACTAAGTTGCCAGACCGCAATCTGGCCAGGGCCTGCAATTCTCCTGCCTCAGCCTCCAGAGTGCTAGGCTTATAAGTGTGCACCACCACACTTGGCCCGTGGATGTGTTTAAGTGAGCATGTGTTATGTCCAGTTCCCACAGCTGACAAGACATGTGGCCTGGCCTTCCTAGAGCTCAGGGCACAGAGGAGGAGAGAAGCAGGTCTCAGGTGCATCCTGTCCTGTGTGAAGCTCACTGATAGCCTCCCCTATCCACGGCCTGCCCAACGGAGGACCTCACTCATTTCCTTCACATTTTCCACATCCTGCCCCCTGTCCAGCTGGTGCTGTAGAGAAGCAGCAGCAATGGTGTTGCCCTCATCTGAATGCGTCAGACCCTGGACCTGGGCACCTGGACCCCAGGGACCAGGAAACACAGGTTTCTGCACAGCTCTGCCCAACCCAAGGGCCCAGGACTTGGAGCAGGCCTGCCCTGGCTCTGTCTGACAGATTCACTTGGTGAAATCACCGCCATGGCCCAAGTGTTCACTGACCCAGCGGCCCTGACTGGCTAAGTGCCGCGTCACAGCCAAGCACCACGTCTGCGCTGGTCAAGCTGGGCATAGAACTCTTGGACTCGAGCCTTGGGTTTAATTCCCTGCTTGCCCTCATTGTAGCTCTTTACAGCATCAAGAAATCTGGTCGCAGGGGCTGTGAACACAGAACTGCATCGCGCAGTGCTGGGGATCCAGGGCCAGGCTCAGCAGAATCAGGTGTCAGCCTCTCCCCACCATCCACCCACAGCACCCCAAGGGCAGGACTCAGGGTCTAACACCTGTGCTGGTCCAAGTGTGGTGCTAGGCAGACCTAGCTCTCCACTGAGCCCCACCCCCTGTTTGACTCCACCTTTTCTGAGGATAAAATTTCCACCCATTGTGAAGACCCAGTTGTCCACAATAGTCCTCAGCCTGAGTGAGTGTGCCTGAGTGTGAGTCCTGGTGTGAGAGGGAGAGAGGGCTCGGCATCTTGTCATTCCTCCCCCACCGCCCACCTCCCATCCATCGTAGGCCCTGCAGGGCAGTGTCATTGGCCACAGCCTCAGGAAGAAAGGACTGCTCAGCTTCCCCGCACCTGGCCATGGGTCCCCACTTCCCACCAAGCTGGCTCCAGTGTGGCTCATAAACAGAGGCCCATATGCTGTTGCCACAGAGCAGTGCCCTCCTGAGCCCCTGGACCCATTGAGCTCAGCTTTTTTAAGGGTCCCCAATTGTGTGAGGCCAGCCATGGCCATGAGGATAGCCCTCACTCAGACCATCGTGGCCTGGCTTCACCTCACCCTCAAGGCCATCACTGCCCAGGATACCACCTGAGATGCCACCCTTGGGTGCAGGACCAGCCAGCCAGCATCTCAGCGGCAGGCACAGACCGGATGCGGTCTCTCACTGTGTGTGCAGTTCGAGCAAGAGGAAGCAAGGAGATGGCCATTCCCTGTGCCTGACGACAGAGGTCTCTGTCTAGGTGCTGTGTGTGGGTCACCTCGTCTGTGCTGTCATCGCAGAGTCTGAGGTGCAGGCAAAACAAGCTGCTGAGAAAGTGAGGATCATCTACCAGGACCTGGAGCCACTGATCCTCACGATCGAGGTAACAGGCCCCGAGCCAGTCCCCTGGGGGGGTGGGGCTCCTGGTCCTGGCCTGGCCTCAGTTTCCCATTTTCTCCAGGAAGCTATCCAGCATGAGTCCTTCTTGGAGGGGGAGAGGAAGCTGGAGAGTGGGGACGTGGAGGTGGCATTTCAGACGGCAGATCAGGTTCTCCAAGGTGAAGTAGATGGGGCCCTGGAGCATGTCAGTGGCTGTGTGACAGTAGCCCCTCGGAGCAGGCACCCCACACACATGCACGGGTGGGGTTTGTGGGAGACCAGGGCACCCTGGCACTGGACACTGTCCACACAGGTCTGACAGGCTCTTTCCATCTCCCTCTCAGTGCCCTCAGAGCTGCTGGGCATATGACAGCCTGTGTCTCACTTCTGGTCACCCATAGCTGCGCCATGCTGCAGGCTGCAGGGTGGTGTACGCCCAGCTCACAGGGCATCCTGGCTCACTCTTCTGAAGTGAGCCTCTCACAAATTGAAGTCCAAGGGCACAGGGCTCCGCGTTGCCTGGGGGGTTTGTGCAGCAGGGCAGCAGGCTGTGAGGTTTTATTGTGCTCACCTTGTGGGGGCAGAATCTCCTGTCTCTCTGTGTTCTTCTTCACTGTTGGGGCACGTGTGAGACGTTTGCTGTGTGTCATATTTTCTGCTCTTTCTTTAGTCAGATCTTGGAGAAGACAGGAAGTCCAGAGTCCCACACAAAATTCTTCCTGGGGACTATCGCTCAGGCGGCTTGTAAATCACTAAGACGAGGTCCATTTTTAAGTTTAGGCAGTTCTGCTACTGCCTCCATGGGCTGGCCACCGGGTTCGTACTGTTCGTTCCTGTTCTCCTCCTCTGCTGCAGACCTGGGGTCCACAGGTTTGTGGAGCTCCGCTCTGACCCATGTACTGTGTTCCTGTGGATGTCGTCCTGTGGACTTCTCCTTCTGAGGCAGCTCCGGTGTTTCTCTGTCACCTCTGCCTCCTGTGTTCTCAGTGCCAGTCTCGTGTAGAACCTGCCCTCCTTTTCCTCCCTTTTATGCTTCCCACCCTGTCTTCAGTGTCCCTGTGCACACACTAGAGCTCTGTGAAGCAATGCTATAATTTTGTTGAAAACAGTTTTAAAAACTCAAAGGGAGAAGGGAAGTCTACAATACTTTTATTCTTTCTGTCATTCATTCTCGCTTGCTGATGTTCAGATCTTAATTTTTTAAATCACTTCCTGTCTTTCTGGAAGGCTGAATATTTCCACTGGGTTTAGACTTCTGAGCTGGGGGTTCTCGGCCCTTGGAGACAGTGTCCACTTCTCTGCCGAGAAACCGGCTGTCCTCCAGATGAGGTGGCATTTCACTGCTTTCAAGAAAGGGTTGGATTTTTCCTTTCATCTTAGGTTTCTGAGGTTCGAATACGAAGTGTCTTGGCATGGATCTCTTTGGATTTGTCCAGTGGAATCACTCAGCGTCCAGAGTCTGAGGTTTGTGTCTCTTGCCAAGTCTGGTAATTTCTGCCAGCACTTGGCTTTCCTGACACGAAAGTCAGATCTCTTTCAGTCACACAGTGTTCTGAGGTCCACCCATGTTTCCATCTATTTTTTTCTTGTTGATCAGACCAGCTGGTTTGTTTTTTCCGCTCCTGTTCACTGGCCATTTCCTCTGCTCTCTTTGTTCTGCTACTGAGCCCATGTTCTAAGTTCTCCTACAGTATTTTGCATCAAAACCTTTCCCTGTATATTTTTGCCTTCTGTTTCTTTGCTGACTTTCCACATTTTGATGACTGCTTGGAGGCGTTTGTAGAACAGCTGCTTTGGTGTCCTTGTCAGCAAGCTCAGACCTGGTCACTCGGGCTGTTTTCCCTTGGAAGCTGAGGTTTTCCTGGCTCTTGGGGTGATGAGTGGGTCCTCCAACATGGAACATTGCAGTTTCTGCTCTGGGACTCAGGGTCTTGTTTGAATCGTCTCCTCTACTCCACCTGACCTCGTCCTGGTGGGGAGGAAGGGCTGATGCTTGCTGTTGCCAGGTGAGGCTGAGGTGCAGGCTCCTGGTGATGTGGAACAGGGGTACTCATCACAGCCAGTCTCCCCTGCAGGTCTGGGGGTGGCTGAGTTTCCATGTGGTCTCGATGTAGCGGGTCTCCCAAGGTGCCCTTCTGCTACTGAGCCTGGCTACTGAGAAGAGGCTTGACGTGGCTTTCTTTGACCTCAGCCAACGGGGTTCTGGCTTCTGCAGAGGCCAGATGGGGTGCACAAGGCAAGTGGTGAGCACACATCTGCATGTCACTGGGGCCTGGCTGTCCCTCTTTGTCACCTTCTCTCTGCCTGTCAGTCTTCTGATGGGGTTTGTTTGGGAATAATATGCAAGAAGAAGACATGAGAAAGGGGTGGGGGGCAGGGCGAGCAGGCGGAGGGCGGCCTCTGCTGTGTCCAGAGAACGAGGAAAAGTTAGGGTTTTCTGGGAAAAGAGGAGGCCAGGCAAGTTGTGCGGGAAGAAAGCCCGTTGGCACTGCAGCGCTGTGGCCATGGTGTGTCCTGACTTTGCACATCAGCGGTGGGTCTTGGAATTCGGCCTCAGCCCTCCTGACTTTGGGTTGGGCTTGTGAGCTGGTTTGGGGGTGGGAATGTGTGACCCAGGTGTCTTGTCATATGGCCCTCTGACACATTTAGCTGGGTTTGACACAAATGGCCCTGTGTTGTGTGGTCGGCTTACACACTCCCTGTAGACGAGGTTCAGGGACCAGCTGTATTTAGTAGGGCACGGGGAGAAGTTCATCCAGCCAATCTTGTCTTGGAGCCGCACATCTGCTTGCCCTGGTGCTCTGGCTCACCATAGCACCCCGGAAAGTCAAGGGCCGCTCCCTCTGCACTCCCCTCCCGGTGGAGGCCACACATCACTGATGCCCTGGGTGGGGTGGGGCTTCCTCTCCAGGATAACGGTGGGCGCTGCTGTGCCCTGACCACTTCCTTGACTCCCAAGTGCCCTCCTGACAGGTGCAGTCCATGTGGGCGGCCAGGAGCACTTCTACATGGAAACCCAAAGCATGCTTGCTGTCCCCAAGGGCGAGGACCAGGAGATGGATGTCTATGTGTCCACACAGTTCCCCAAGTATATCCAGGTAACACGAGCCACTGTGCAGGGATGCAGACAAATGATTTCTGCCAGAAGATGTGCCAGAGTGATCACACACCAAAGGTCATTCCCTTAGGCACTGAGGAGATAGTGAGCACTAATAGCCATGCTGACATGGAGGGCCACACCATTTTCAGATTTTAGTTTTATTAAGCTTAAGTTTACTAAAACTCTTAAGCTTATCTCTTAAGCTTAAGTTTATTACAACTCTTAAGAGATGCCTTCTGTCTGTGGAGCTATAACCTCAAAACCAATGATATAGTCAGAGCGCCTTCCATCCTGTTCTCGGCAATGTCAAGGAAACCAGAGGAAGAGGCCCACCCTGCCCCTGGCATGTAGAGCAGGTGCGGTCAGGCACTGTCAGCTGAGGCAGTGTGCATGGCCTGGGATCAGGAAAAGGGATGGAGGGCCAAGGTGGGGTACCGGGGCCCTGGAGAGCTGGAGCTGGGAAGGGGCATTTAGGAGACCTAGCCAGGCTCCAGGAATCGGGGAGCTGTGCAGAGCGAGTGCACTCCATAGGTTGTGCTGACTGTGCTGTCAGGGGCATGAAGCCTGTGGACAGCGGAGCCCAGGGCAGTGCCAATGGTCCCGTCCCTGTGCTGTTCCACTGTCTGCCCCCCCCATGTGAGCCTGGGGCCATCACCTCCGCTCCCCAGCTATAAATCTGCTGTTAAGACTAAAGGACTCTAAACATGCAGAGTGCCGAAGAAGGGGACCAAATCCAGGGAAGACCCAAGCCGGGAGAAGGGCCAGCGCCCCACAGGGAGAGCACCCCAGCCGCACTGCCTCGGAAATAGAGCCCTGGGATTAGTGGGCAGGGGCATTTGGTGCAATTCGAGGGGAAAACATAAAGAATTGCTAGTTTGAAAGTGTCCCACCTCGACTGGAGAACTCCCTAACAATAGTGTAGGTGGTGTCCTCACAGCAGGGGTCACGGAGCCCTCGGCAAAGCCTGCGAGGTTACAGCTAGCTCCATACCACAACAGCGTGTAGTGACTGTCACACTTCTGTCTTGGGGGCCAGTTTCGTTTTAAGGTCATGGGCAGTGGCAAGTCCTTGCTGAAAACTGCCGTCATTCCCAGGACATAGTGGCCTCGACCTTGAAGCTGCCGGCTAACAAGGTCATGTGTCACGTGCGGCGTGTTGGCGGGGCATTCGGGGGCAAGTTGTTCAAGACCGGCACCCTGGCAGCTGTGACGGCATTCGCTGCCCACAAGTGAGTGGGGAAAGCACTGACTCACTAAGATGAAGCTTCAAGGAAATCTCAGTATCTGGGTAAATGAGGAAGAATCAGAACCGAGGTTCCTGAAAACCCTGCAAACGTGCACACACACACACAAGCTGACAACTTATAGGGTTCCATTAGTCCCAATTTTCCAGCCTTGTACTGTGAGAACCAAAATAAGAATCCACTACCAAATGGAATAAAGCCACGTCAAAACTAGCATGGTACCTGGGAAGTGGACAGGAAGCCGCCCTGGCCCTTGTCACTGCTCGGGTACCACGCATGTGGGGGTCGCAGCCTGACCTCTGGAGCACTGACTCGTGGCCACTGCTCTGGTTGGACTGTGTTTATTTATGTTGCCAAGTGCCTCTGGGGATCTCAGACATTACCGTGGGAAATTGTCTTTCTCCAGTGGCGATGCCAGGTCCTTTGTCTTGGGAGGAGACCGTGGTCCAGAACCACCTGGCTCTACTACTTGCCACCCATCTGGAACATGGCCCTGGGCCATCTTCCTACAGCAGAGGGAAAGCCCACTGCAGTGCCCAGAGCTTTGGCCCAGAGGGAGGGGAGGCCACACGTGACAGGGCCAGCCAAGCAGGGTGGACAGAGCCTGGCGTCTATCAGAGGCTGCGTGCAGGCTCCACGGCGCCCTCTGGAGGATGCCACTGGGAACTCACCTCGCTCCTCTCCTGCTCAGACATGGCCGTGCCGTCCGCTGCATCCTGGAACGAGGAGAGGACATGCTGATCACCGGGGGCCGCCACCCGTACCTAGGGAGGTACAAGGCAAGTGCAGGGAGGGCGGAGGGTGCACTGCTCCTGGTGGGGGCGTCCAGGGTGAGGCAGCGTGTGGTGTCCATCGACTCTCTGTGCCTATGCTGCCAGTATATCTGTAACTGGCTGGCTCAAGGATGCTTTTCTGCTTTGCCCAAAGAATAATACCAGCCAGCTTTGTGCTTTACAGGGTCAAAAATTGGAAGACCCACCAGTATATACATCCACGAAAGTTGATTGATAACCATATTTATTCTGATATATAAAAAAGTAAAATAGAATAATTCCCATAACAATAGTGTTATGGAAACGTTGCAATTATTTGCAAATGGGCACCTCACTTTTTAATGCATCAAAGGTATTTTTAAAAACTGTGTCCCAGAAATTCCTAGACACATTTTCATAGTGGGAAATAGTCATTCTTTAATGCTTCTTAAGAGATAGTTGTCCTAACTGCTATAACACACAACAGAACCCTCTAACGATCCTAATCTTAGGGTGTTATTTTGTGTTCTAGTCATAGCCCAATATGATTGGCAGAGGGTGAGGGAGGAGAGGGCTCCACTCAGGAACCTGAGCTCTGAGTTCATCTGGCAGCGCCCCCATGCCATGCCCTGGATGGCACCATCTGATACGGCAGCCACGAGGCACATGTGGCTGCTTCCATCCACCTTTAAATCAACTCCATTAAACCACCACGCAGTTCAGGGCTTGGTGGCCACTAGGTCGGCTGCCAGGCTGGATGCCCTCACACAGGAAGTCCTGTTGTACAGCTTCTTCAGGGACTCCACACCCCCACGGGGTCCCTGTGGCTGGCAGCCAACAGGGCAGGAGAGAGGCGCAGTGTCAAGTGGAGGTGGTTCAGGCACCAGGCCTGTCTGTGGAGGACCCAGGCATGTTTGGCCAGCACTTTTCCACCTACTGGCAGGGTGGCTGGGCAGGGTGGTCCACCTGTGTGCCCAGGACCAGGACAGAAGCCCACAGGGCTGCAGTGCTGGCACAGCAAGAGCCTTAAAGATTCACAGATATATCCAGGCTGAGTTTTGGGCTTGGTTCAGTCAAAGGATTTCCTAGAGTTCCTCCCTGAACTTTGTCAGGGAGGTTTCTTTCCTGGGAGGAAAGGAATAGGAAGAAGTCATCATGAACACGTAAGATATGCAGGTGATGAGGGGAAGCCCACCTGGAAACCCGACAGGGAGGATAAGCAGGGGTAGTGAATGTGAAGGAGACGTCTCAGATAAGGCGAAACGACGGCATGCTTGAGGGGCAGACGAGGAGCAGTGCACACAGAGTGGAGGGGCTGGGCGCTAGGGTGGGGACCGAGGGCACAGGTGGGAGGAGCACACTGGGGGGGTAGAATCTGGCTGGTCCTGTTGGCGATGCTGCCACGGGTGCTGGAGCTCCAGGACAGGAAGTTTACACTTGGCCTCAGAATCGAGGATGAGACCGGGTGAACCCTCTGTCAGTCCAGTGCCACAGCTCAACTGGATGCACTGGCAATGGTAACGCAGTGACAGGGAGCAGCGTGGCCTAGGAGGGGGCAGGCGGGGCACCAGGAGGCTGCACTTGGTCAGACGAGACGCAGTGGGACCTAAGAGTCAATGGTGGGTGCAGAGGAGAGGTTTAGGGGAAAGGGCCAAGCACAGTGGGGATGGAACCATGAGCAGAACTAGGAGATTCCGGGGATGAGTTGGAGGGGAAGGAGCGGCACATTGGGCAGCCTGGTGCAAGGTAGTCCGTGCTTGCATGGGGAGAAAGGACAATAGGACACTAAGGCAGCAGTGCCCTTCCCAGGAGGGACCTTGCGGAGGGAACTGGATCGCACTGTGAAGCCATCACCATGGCGCAATGAGGCCGTGAGCCTGGGGTGGCGATACTAGTGGCACTGGCGTTCCATGTGGGACATCACCGTGGCCTGTGATTTGCCTGTATTATGCATGCACAGCTTGTTTATTGTCCAGGTTCCATAGCTGCCCCGAGATCCCGGAGCTGGGTACAGACCCAGGAACCTTTGCCCAGGCCTACACCGCAGGCTCTTCCAGCACGGTGCTCACCTGGGAGCCATGGCTGGGCCAGTGCCAATGGTCAGCTCTCTCCCCAGGTGGGATTCCTGAATGACGGCCAGATTGTGGCCCTGGACATGGAGCATTACAGCAACGGGGGCAGCACCCTGGATGACTCCCTGTTAGTAAGTGTTTCCCAGCGCTGCCTCTCCTCAGAGTCCTGCAGGAGATTCTCACTTCAGAAGCTGTCTCACACGGAGTCATTTTTCACTCTAAGAGGCCCAGGCCCTCCTTCCAGGTGGCCAAGTGTGACTGACAGACCCTGGGCAAAGCTGCTTCCTGGCATCCCCGAGGACATCCTGGCAAGGATGACCCCTTGCTTGGGACTGCCCCCCCCCTCAGGACATTTGCCAGCCTCCTGGGCAGGTGCCCAGTTCCTGGCTGTCACTGGCAGTGGCCCGAGTCTTCACTGCTTCTCCAGATGCTGCCCAGTGCCTGAGGCATGGTGGGATCACCCATCTAAAACCAGTGCATGGGGCACACCCCAAACATGCTTCCTGTTTCCAGGATGCCTCCTCCTGCAGGCTGAACGCGTAGGCCTGCGGCATCCACCTGAGGCTTGTGGAAAGATTTGAGACCTGGACAAAAGAGCACTTGCTCTAAAATATGAAAATTCAGATAATGATTTCAAAGAAGAAATTGCCTGAGCCCTTTGGAATCATTCACCGAAGCTACCGTGGTGAAGGCCAGCAGGTCCCGTGGGGGCCAGAGGCGAGGCCGTTTCTGCACGATTTTGTCCTGAGTCCTCAGGGTGGCAAATGAGCAGAGGACAAGGCTCTCATTGTGTCCCCTGGCTCCGCAGGTGATAGAGATGGGGCTTCTGAAGATGGAGAACGCGTACAAACTCCCGAACCTGCGCTGCCGCGGCCGCGCCTGCAGAACCAACCTCCCGTCCAACACGGCCCTGCGTGGCTTTGGCTTCCCTCAGGCCGGCCTCATCACAGAGGCCTGCATCACAGAGGTGGCAGCCAAGTGTGGCTTATCCCCAGAGGAGGTGACACAGACTCCCCCACACCCCAGGGGGTGCCAGGGCCTTGGGCTCCTCGCAAGGGAAGGGGTGTCTTCACAATCGAGGTCAGGCTAAGACTCGAGCAACTGGAAGGGCAACTTCAGGAGAGCTGGCTGCCATGTCATAGGATGTGACAGAACTTGGTGGCCATCATGCCCTGCATGGTTTGGGTGTCACCCTGAACTACATCCCTAGCCCACTTTTTATTTTGAAACAGTGTCTTGCTAAGTTGTCCAGACTAGGCTCAAACTTGTGATCCTCCTGCCTCAGCCTCCCAGAGTACTGTGATCACAGGCATGTGCCCAGCTGTCTTATGTTATATCTGAATAATCTGACTCATGTGGGCTACAGACACCCACAAACCACACTGAGCTGGGTAGGAGCAGAGCAGAGGACTCCTTGAACTTTCTGGGGGTAGAGTGGATGTGCATGCTTGGTGGCACTCACAGTTACAGAAGCTTTGAGGAGGAGGGCTCTCGGCCAGCCTTACGGGATGGCGGCTGGACTGCACCATGGGCTTGGGGACCATGTCTGCCTGGTCCCTCGTTTCTACTTGCCTTCCCTCCCCAGGTCCGAGAGGTGAATATGTACCAGGGAACCGACTGGACACCCTACGGACAAGAGATCCGCACTGAGGGCCTGGCCCGCTGCTGGAGTGAATGCAAGGCCAAGGCCGCCTTCTCCCTGCGGCGGGCAGCTGTGGACAGGTTCAATGCAGACAGCCCCTGGAAGAAGCGAGGGCTGGCCATGGTCCCCCTGAAGTTCCCAGTGGGCTTGGGCAGCGTCGCTATGAGCCAGGTGGGCTCCCACGGAGGCCAGCAGGGTGGTGTGGTAGTGCCCCCTGCCCTGTTCTGTAGGACTTGCTGCCTCATGTTTGCAGCATGCAGTTGCTGAACTCAAGAAAGCTATGCGGCCAAGTCAGCCTCCCTACAAAGGAGCTGGATGCCTCTGCTGCACCCACGCTTGTAGAGGACTTCCTGTGGGAACTGCTGGGTGGCTCTGGGCACTCATTGGCCCCAGGCTCCTCCTCCAGCTGCCCACAGCTTCTGGGCACATGCAGGGCTGGAAGCCGGGCGCCCATGTGAGGGCGCCACCCCTACGCCTGGGGCAGGGTCCACTGTGCCAAGAGCAGTGAGCCACTCATATAATAACTTCCCACACCCAGGGCAAGAGCTCGTCCGCGTGTTGTTGCTGCATGTGTGTGCTCATACCCTGTGGGTGTGGAGCCCTCACAGCCTGGCGCCCATGCAGACTCACATTAGAAGGCTTGGGGGAGCCGAACAGGGCAGGAGGGTGCCATGGGTGTGGGCAACCTCTTGAGGAGTGTCAGGTATCTACTGTGTAGAGGCCACAGGAGCAGGGACTAGGGGAAGCCCCTTCTGTTGTAGCCCCCGGCTCTGCTGCCTGGGGCCTGGCCGTCCCGCGGGTGCTGGGGGAGCACAGGTCACAGGCAAGCGGCTCCGGGGGTAGGACTCATGGTGTCTAAGGGCAGCCTCCCTCCATACCTGGTGGAGATGGCAGAAAAAGCCATCCATCTGTGAGGACAGAATGCAGGAGGGATAGATGCGGGACAGCCAGGGTGGAGGTGGCACAAGCAGCACAGGCAAAGCCCGGGTGGGGATGGGGAGGGTGAGGAAACCCCATCCACTGTCACCATAGCCCTGTCCCACAGCTGAAGCCCACTATAGGAGGCCCTGAGGCCAGTGCCATCCAGGACCCTAGGACGCAGTCACTGTGCCCCTGAGGTCCCCAGTCAACTCTCAGAGACCTGCCCTGTAGGGACGCTGGGTGCATCCCTGGCGACCAGGGCATCATCTGCACCAGAGTCTCCATCAACAGTGCCACAGGCTGCTGCAGCTTCCCGCCCCTGGCCGTGACACTGTGCCCCTCTGTCCTGGAGGACCAGTGCCCTGCCACCACCCAGGGTGTCCCCAGCTTCCTCTGCTGACCAGAGCAGCGAGTCCACTCCACCAAGGCGGGCACCCTGTGAGGTTGGCAGAGGCCCTGAGTCACCATCTGGGTCTCTCAGGCCACCTCTCTGGGCAGATGGGTGAAGGCTCAGTGGCCATCAGGTTCACAAAGTAGACATTGTGTGGGCATCCTGAAGCCTGCCTTACAGTCCCTGGAGTAACTGCACGCTGTGCAGAACTTAGGCACCGAAGCCCTCACCCAAGGAGTCCGGCTGCAGAGCCCGGCCAGAAAGCCATACATCCTGGAATGGGCCAAACTTGTGCAGGGCTGTACCCGGTTATTCATGGTTTGGCAGGATCCAGAGGATGGAAGGGAAAAGACCATTCCTAAACCCAGTGTGACTGTCACAGCCCAACACAATGCCTGCCAGGGACCACTGCTCACTGTCCCCGTCTCTCTGCGCAGGCCTCCGCCCTAGTCCACCTTTATCTGGACGGCTCTGTGCTGGTCACCCACGGTGGGATTGAAATGGGGCAAGGCGTCCACACGAAAATGATCCAGGTAAGCATGCAAGTCACTGACGCTGGTGAGTGTGTCCTAAGAGAAAAGTGCGAGCGCATTTCCTTACCCAGAACAGAGGACGGGAGACCTGGGCCACAGCACCACTGTTCCCAGCAGGGCCCGGTAATGAGCTGGCATGGTAAGGAGCTCTGGAGAGCGCGGCTGCCCTCCACCAGTGGGTGTTTGTGGCTGAGCTGTCTGCCTCCGCCTTTGCTAAGCACCGGAAGATGAGTGAATTCCAGTGCTCCACACCGAATCTCCCCCTTTCCACTCTCAGGGTTCCAAATAGCCCAGAGCAGGAAGCGTAGTTGATGTCTTTTGCCAAACTTTACTAGTTTGCTTCTGGCTCATTTATTTTAGATTAATTTTAAGCTACTGTTTCTAATTTCATAATCATGGTAGAAAATTAATATTATAGGTTATAAAACATTTGGAAAAGGCAAACTATCTTTTTAAAAACCTTACACAGCTTCACCTCTTAGTAACTTTATTATGGGGGTCCTTCTACCACATCAGCTATGTAATTTCATAGCCTTGTGCTGTCACCCATCCTGGCAGACAGTGGCCACTTCCTCTGGTCACTAAGAGTTCTGTACCAGCACGAGTCTCAGGACTTCTGTAGGTGTGATTATTTACCCCCACCCACTGCTGAACACTTCAGTGAATGTCCTCATCCCTTAACCCTTGATCCTATCTGTGATTATTTTCTTGAAGTAGTTTACCAGACTGAATTCCTGGGTCACAGGGTATGAGTATTTTAAATTGCTTGACATGTTTTACCAAGTCATTTTCTGAAAACGAGGATGGAAGGGAAATGAAAGGTGTTCATATTCCTATAACTGCACACCAGATGTGACAAAGTGTTGAAACTTTTAGTGTAGTTTGCTAGGAAAGTGAAGGTGTTCTGCTATTGCTGAGGTGGAGGTAGGGAATATATTTTCCTCTGTGCTGTCAGCCCCTTGAGGTTGTCTGGTGACCCCACCCTGATTTGTGAGGGGAGTTCAGTGTCTTCGGGCTGGGTCCCTGAGGCTGTGACCCTTGACCCCAAGCGCTCTGTAGGGCCGTCTGGGGACGGGCCCTGGTGCCTGCATCCATGGTGGCGGTGGGTGAGTCCCAGTGAGGGTGCTGCCAGCTCATTTCCAGAGGTGGTAGACACTCATGTCCTCCAGCACAGAAGTAAGAACCCAGTAGCCTGTGGAACACGTCTTGCGTCCTTAGTGCAGTGAATGAAGCTGCTTGCAAGACGCGGCCCTTGTCCCCAGGGTACTCTTTCCCTGGAGCAGCTGCAGTGTGCCTAGGAGAGAAGCAGCTTCTGCTGTTGGTACCACACATTTGGCTGGAACTCTACAGTGTGGTGGTAGACGGTGTTGGCCGGCAGGTGTAGATTTCATCATTTGAGATGCCAATGAAGGGTTCCTTCCTGCCTCACCTGGGTTCACCTCGCCTCCCAACCAGATAGCAGAGGCAAGAGTGAAAGAAAAAATGTGTGCACAGAGCCTAGGTTGCAAACAAGCTTGAGTCTCAGGAAAGCAGAACCTTCTGTGCCTCCTGAGCCCGCGTGCACACAACAGCTCCACACTTGCACCTGGGCTAGTTGTGTGCCCTGCTGTACAGCTATCCAAAGTGCCTGAAAATGGGCTGTCCTGCACCCAGGTGGTGAGCCGGGAACTGAAGATGCCAATGGAGAACATCCACTTGCGTGGGACAAGCACAGAAACCGTCCCGAATGCCAACCTCTCCGGGGCCTCCTTGGTGGCCGACCTCAATGGGCTGGCAGTAAAGGTGAGTGACATCTGGACCATCATACACGGGCTGCCCTACAGGCTGGGAGTCTGTGGGCTCTTCCACACTCCCCTCCATCCCCAGCCTGCGCCCTGCAGTCCCCCGGCCGAAGAGCCACTCCGCCTGCGTCTCCCTGGCTCCCACCCTGTCACTGGCTGGAAGGTACTTTCAGCCCCACCCCCAGTGCCTGCTCTCTGCTCCCGCATCACCTCCCTGTGCTGGCGTCTGGCTCCCTCTCTCCAACAGCTGCACCCTGCCCCCTTCATCCCCTGCCCTGCCTTGGAAACAGTCCACAAAGCAAATCCGCCACATCCAAGCTGACCGGTTTTCTGCTACATCCCAACTAAGACCTCCTCGCACCTGGCAGGTGCCCACATGCAGCCTTTCAGATGGTCCTCTCAAAGAGACAGTCTTGCCCTGGGGCCCTTGGGACCTCAGATAAGCCATGGGGGGGCATGTTGTGTCTCTGCGTGAAATCATCGCCATAATTTTAACTTACATATACAATCCCTAGGATGCCTGTCAAACTCTTCTAAAACGCCTTGAACCCATCATCAGCAAGAATCCCCAAGGGACGTGGAAGGAGTGGGTGAGAATCACTGTTTAGGGGCTGAGGATATAGCTCAGTGGAATAAGTGCCTGCCTGGCAAGTACAAGGTCCTGAGTTCAATCCCCAGTACCGCAAAAAAAAAAATAATAATAATAATAATTTCTTCAGAATCACTGTTTGTCTGTGCTCTATGTTAAAAAAGAAAGGGCGAGGAGGCTGAGGGGGCTGAAGGGGCTGAGCGGGCTGAGTGGGTAAGCAGGCAGTGGCAGGGGTCCGGGCACATATTGGCGAGCCGTAGAAGCCCTCCCTTATGCAGCAGGAGATACTTACACCTGGGAAATTTCTCTGCTAGAGAAAAAGATGGCTTTCCTGCCACAACCTCTGTTTTAAGCCTGAATTAACTGAAGTTCTATCTTTTGGAACCTGGGCACTTTCTGGATAACAGCTATAAATCTATCTTTTCTCCTTGTTTGGGTTGCACTGTCCGTAAAATAGAAGAACAATATAGAAATCACCCTACAAAAGCAAAACCCCCAGGTCTCCATTTGGAACAGGAAACCAAGCCCCTGAGGATGGCTCTGCCAGCTGCAGGCACTCACTCTCGGTGGACTGGAAACACCCAGCTGCTTCCTTTGAAGCACTTAAAACCCAGCTGGGAGAGAAGACGCACATTCTAAGGTCTCAAGGGGTATCTGGGGTCACCCCTAGAAAGCAGCGCATGGAGTGGTCCGGATGCTGGGCCCACTGTGTGGGGACATCAGTGTCACAACATTAAAGCACAGTTTGGGGGATCCTGTTAGAGGGGTCCACTGAGAAGCCACTCCAGGCTGGGTACAGCTTCTTGTGCAACCCAGTCCTACTCCTGGCTTCAATCCCAGCAACGCCCCCATGAAGGATTCCTACAGTGTCTGAGGGTGAGGGCCACTTGGTCGCCCATTGTGGGCGCTCCCCAGCCTTCCTGGACATATTTGCCTCTGCCCTGTGCTACCCAGCTGCAGAAAGTGGCAGAGCAGTGTCCCCAGGGTAACAGCCCCCACCACTGTCCTCATGGGACATCACTTGTCCTGGATGGTGGAGCTCCTTGCCATCCCTCTCCCGCTTGGACCTAACCCTCGCTTTTCTGGAGAGCAGCCAGCTTTGTGCATTTGTAGTCAGAAATTTCAGTGTCAGTGGTACAATGTAGTAAAATTACTGCCTGCCATGGAAACGGGTGTGAATCTGGTGCTAAAACTGAGCATCCAGGCAGCCATTGTCCCCTGAGCACCCCATGGCACAGGCTTGCCTCTCAGGGGTGGGTGAACACCTCATGAGCCGAGCATAAGGTGCCCACCCTGTGCCTCTGTGCGCGTCCCCTGCTGGTGCACAGACTCTCCCAGTCACTCGGCCCAGGCAGACACCATCACTCATGCAAGGAGCCCCGATGCTTGGAGAGGAAGGACCTGAAGGACCCTCCTCATCACTGCTGCCCAGAGCTCCCAGAGCACAGGCAGAGCAGGAGTCCTAGGGACCCTCTCCCCATATGCCTTCTCATGCCTCCTGGCTTCCTTTACAGGTGCAGGACGCTTTCGATCAGAGCATCAACCTTTCAGCCATTGGGTACTTCAGGTAAATAAGGCTTCCATTGTGTGCAGTGAGAAGGAGCAGTGGTGTTTTGGGGGCTGGGGACTGGGATTGAACCTAGGCTTTTCCACCAAGAGACGTCCCCAGCTGCATCTTTATTTTTTATTGTGAGACAAGGTCTCACTAAATTTCTAAGATACCAGTTTAGGCTCTGACCTGTGATCCTCTTCCCTTGACCTCCCAGTAGGGGTATCTTGACATTTTGTACCTTCATTTAACCTTGGCTATAAAGAACATTTGGCTGTCGCTAATCCAAGCATGCAGAAGGACTTTTGCTGGGAAAGTGGGCCTCCAAACGAGATCCAGTGAGTGGGGACTCCTCTCACCCTGGTGTGGAGTTGTTGCTTGCAATCTACCACAGGGGTTGGCTTTTTGACAGCACAGCCCACCCCTTTAGTCAAGAAGCAAAGGTAGAGACAAAAGAGACACTGTGGGGAGACAGGCAGTAACTCCCAGGGATGTGGCCGCAGACGTGGAGGGTGAGAACTGCACTGGGGAGGACTGACATCTCACACTGTCTCAGTGGGGAGTGGACATCAGGGAAACAGGGCAGCTGGCACTGTCAGGGAGTCAGTCCCAGGCTCCTGGCCTGGGCACTTCTTCAGGGCCCCCCTCCAGGCTGGGCAGGGGCAGAGGGCAAAGACTGACGAGTGGCCTCTCTTTCCCGAGACTATCACCGAATGTCCTCCGGGGAGGAGGGGCTACGACAGGCTGTGCCCCAGGCGGTGGAAGGAAGGGGAGCCAGGGCTCTGACCCACACAGATGTACACAGCCAGAGCAGACAGGGCCAGTGGCTGGTGCCTCTGCCAGCGGGTCTGGATGACACGGGCTGAGTCCCCAGGTGACCTACAGGACCCCGGGCCCGGGTCTGCTCCTTGGCCTGCAGCCTGAGGAGCACGAGTCCCACAGGAGCACTGGGTCTTTTCACCGGGCAGAGCGAGCTGTCAGAGAAGAGGCTAGGGGCCAACTGAGCCGATGCTCCCCAGGCTGCAGTCACAGGCACCACCTCAGTGCTCCATCCTGGCTCTTCCAGGGGCTATGAGTCCAACATCGACTGGGAGAAGGGCAAAGGCCACCCGTTCGAATACTTCGTGTATGGAGCGGCCTGCTCTGAAGTGGAAATCGACTGCCTAACGGGGAACCACAAGGTCAGTGCCAGTGGGAGGGGTCTCTGGGGTGCGTGGTGACACTCGGTGCCACCATGCCCGCTCAGGAGCCACGCCGCTGGCCCAAGGTAAGTTCTGCGTGGTGCCAGAGGACGGAAGTCAGGAGCCGCCAGGAGCTGTGATGCCTCCATGGGAAACTGGCGGCCCCTGCCCATGGGTTCCCTGCCCTTTACAAGAGAACCCTGAAGGAAGCCACCTTGAGGAAAGAACCTGAAGTGAGCTTTGGTGGATGGTGGACACCGCCAACAGCCCTGCTCATTTATGAGAAGCGGGCCAGGGTGCTTGTGCCGGCTCCCTGGGTACCCAAACTTGCTGACCAGCACTGAGGGCCAGCCCTGGGCCAAGCCAGCTCTCAGAATCTCAGTGCCAGCCAGGTCCCTCTTTTTAGATAGTTGCAGAGCATTCTTGTGGAGGAGAAGCACATATTGACTTACACATGTGTGCCCACATGCACACGTGGGTGCCCATATGCACACACACCTTCAGGGACTGTTTCCTTCTTGTACCCTGGCTGCTGGGGGTAAAGGAAGCCACTTGCTGGTGCTGCGGTAATGACACAAGATTATCACACAGCGAGTGGGCTGTGCTCACCCTCACAAAGGACCTGGGACCAGGGTCCTGGCCTGGTGTGAACCCCTCCAAGGACCCACCAGGAGCAGGCCCCGGTTCCTGCTGCACCCCCATGTCCTGAGTCTCCAGGCTTGGACTGTAGTGGGGGTTGATGTAAGTTTTCATTTTGAGGGTCCCCACCCTTGCCTCCTTCTGAGCCATTCAGCCTTATCTCTAGGGTCCTGCACACCCCTCCTAGCTGCCTGCTCAAGCTCTGGCTGGTCTGGGCCTCACTAGGGAACTTTGGCCTGAGCTGAGCAGTGGCCCCTCCAAGCTTTCATGTCAGAGCAGCTGCCCACCCAGCTGAGCACTCACTCCGAACCTCTCCCCCCAAAGAAAAGTTGGTACAACGTAACTGTTTGGATTCTGGGCAGCCTGTGTGCACCTGGGCTGTGTTAAGATCCAAGTTAATACCTAGTCTTGCTATGAACTCCAAGATGTACTCCTAAGAGTATCCAGTCACCACACCCAGGTCTGCAGCCCAATCAGTGTCACCCTGGACAAAAGGCTGTCTTCCTACACCCTTGCCCAGCCTCCCTGGATCTGCTTCCCGACCTCCCTCCAGGTGATAGAATCACCCTACTCCTCCAACATCCCTCTCCCTGGGAACGGAGTCTGTGCCAGCAATGGCTAGTGCTGTGTATCCTTTTTTTTTTTTTTGGTACCAGGAATTGAACTCGGGACTTTGCACTTGTACCACTGAGCTATCTCCTAGCCCCAGTTCTGTGTATCCGATTACCCTAAGCACAGCAGCTAAAAATAACCAATACTCACGAGCTGCAGCCACTACTGGGGTCAGACTCTAGGAGTGGCTGTCAGGGTGACCCCGGCTCATGGCTTCTTGTGAGGCTTCAGCTGCCACAGGGCTCCTGGGGCCAGAGAACCTGCTTCTCAGTCACACCCATGGTCCTTAGGGAGGCCTCAGTTTCCCTTCACTTCTCTCATGGCCCCGCCTACAGGCTGCCTGAGTTAGGGCTTTCTGAGCTCAGTGCTGCTCTGTGTTTCTGCTATCCCCAGTGGCCAGCTGGATCAGAAATTTCACATCCACCATGTCTGTTTGTGAGTGAGTCGTGGAAAGCCTGGAGTTTCACTACAGCCAAACATTCTCAACATTGTCCACGTCCCTAAGAAAAGTGGTGGGCAGGAGGATCCCACAGGAGAGCAGCTGGCTGTGCTCCACTCTGCGAGGTCTGTTTGTTATGGTGGAGATGGGGAGTCTCAGCAAAGAAGGCACAGGATTCCGAGGTGCAGTGGTATCACAGGCAGCTCAGCCTGCGTCCCCATCTGTGTTGTCAGACAGCCAGCTAACATCAGACCTGCTGTCTTCCCCACCCAAGAATGCAGAACACAGAGCAGCATTGACCATTCACAGCCACCACCCCCGCCACCCCAGCTCTGTGACTCAGGATGCTGCCTGAGCCGGTGGGGCCCTGTGGTGACAGTGGCAGCTGGGACAACCGGCCACAGGGTTTCCTTTTCCCTGTCATCTGACACTGTCATGGGTTGAACGCAATATGTTCACCACCCAGCTTGAAGTCAAGTGAATATTTCATTCCCCTTGTGTTTCCAAGAAAACTACTGCTCGAGAGTATTTGTGTAACTTCAACATACTTAACCTGGTGAAATCTGTGTTGCTTGTTCCTCCTGAGATAACATGGCCCAAGAAATCTCTATCCCACTGCCCGCTGGACAGGAAGGGCTCCTTGGCTTCTCCTCAAGGAGTCCTCTGAGTGAGACAAACCCAGGGTTTTCTCTTTATCACTAGAACATCAGAACAGACATCGTCATGGATGTGGGCCACAGCATCAACCCAGCCCTTGACCGAGGCCAGGTACACGCCACCCACCCACCACTTCTTATAGGGCAGCAGGTCCTGCACGCCCAGCCTCCTGACCTTCCTCTCGCCCTATCCTCAGTGCACTGTGGCCAGTGGCAGAACTCAAATCTCTTGCTGTAGGGAGGAGGGGAAGGAAGGTGTGCAGGGCTGGTGAAGAAAATACTATGTGATGGGAGGGGGCTGCTGAGGTGAGATGACCTGGATGCCACTGAGGGGCATGGGCCACAAGGGCTCCAGCATTAAGCGGGGACAATGGACAGGAGTTGCAGACCCTGCAGGTACAGCACTGGTCATTGGTGGGCGGTTTCTAGGCTGATTTCTAACCACTGTGAACTGACCAGACTGAAAAGTCACAGGTGTCTAGCTTTTCTCGAAGACACAAACTGAGACCACCTGCAGCCTGCTGGAGCTGCACACTCACGACACCACGGGCCCACCAGGAACCTTCCCACGTGCACTGTCACTGCCTGTCACTGTACCCTGGTGCTGAGCCCGGCACCGTCTGTTTAGGGTGTCTGTGGTGTTCTGTGGGCCCCGGCAGGGCAGGAACAACAGCCAGAGGGAAGTGTGAGGGGTTTGGGGACGTAGCCAGGGTGCTCCACAGCGAAGGAAGGGCTGGACACCCATGTCCATAGCTGGCCCAAGGCCAGGGGCACTGGATGGGGCTGGAGTGGGCCCAGAAGGAACCAGGGCCCAGCAGAGATGCAGGAGCTGGGAGTGGCCCGGGGGTCAAAGGAGGCTCCATCCGCACCCTGAGGGACCCCTGCCTGGGGTGGGAAGGGGAAGGAAGGAAGTCCCAGGACGATGTGGAAGGGTACAGGCCTGCTCAGGATTCCCAGCACTCAGAAGCCATACAGGAAGCTTCCTGCTGCAGGGACGGCACTGAGTGCAGAGACACAAGGCTGCTGTGGCCATCACGTGGGCAGGCGTGGGCTCAGATGACGGGGCCTCCCATCTGGGGAGCCCAAAGGAGCTGGGTCTGTGCAGACCAGGTGGGGCTCTGTGCACAGCAGGATGCTGTGATGTTGTGCTTGCTGCACCTGTCGTCTGAGACCCTGGTTGTGTCTGATGCAAGTGGGGGGAGGGAGCTGCTTGCCAGGGGTCTGCATTGTCTCATGCGGGATTTGTTGGAGCCAGGTGGAAGGCGCCTTCATCCAAGGCATGGGGCTGTACACCTCGGAGGAGCTGAAGTATGCCCCCCAGGGCACACTGCACACTCAGGGCCCTGACCAGTACAAGATCCCAGCCATCTGCAACGTCCCTGCCGAGCTGCATATCTCCTTTCTGCCTCCATCCGAAAACTCGAATACCCTGTACTCATCCAAGGTGAGCCGGGCATGGCTCGGTCCTTGGTCCTTTCCCGAGTGCTGTGCATTTCCCCAGGGGTTCTAATGTGGCTGCTGTCGTCGTGGAGCTGCCCCAGATTTTCCGCTTGCATAACCCTCTTCACACTCTTGCCTGCTTTCTTTACTTGGGGTCATTTCCTTAGGGTTCTAAGGGCAGGATACTGGGCAAAAGGTGAATTTACTTCTTTTACTTATATGGACAAGAGGTTCAAGAGCTTATATGGACAGGCATACTTCATATGTGCGTAGGCCCTGCACATCTGCACGCACGCACACATGCGCGCCCGCTCACACACAGTGGTGGTAATCTCAATGACTGCTTCCTGCAGGGCCTGGGGGAATCTGGGTTGTTCCTGGGGTGTTCTGTGCTCTTCGCCATCTGGGACGCAGTGTGCGCTGCAAGGCAGGAGAGAGGACTGCCTGGCATCCTGGCGCTCAGCAGCCCGCTGACCCCGGAAAAAATCAGGATGGCCTGTGAGGACAGGTTCACCAAAATGGTAGGTCTGCAGGAGGAGGCTGGGTCCAATCTGCAAGGTTTGTCCCTGCCTTGGGCCAAAGAACAGACTGGTCCTAAGCTCAAGTCTGAGGGCTGCGTCTTTGTCCACCGGCCCCTGGGCCAAGTGGCATCAGCTCTGCATGGTTGAGAAAGAAGGCTCATTTGCCAATCTCGTGTTTGCCTGTTCTGCTTCCTCCCTGGGAGTAGCTCCATGTCCACTGAGTGTGGGCCCTGGACAGCCAGTCCAGGACCACAGGCTCCAGGCCAAGTCAGCCCTTCCCACAGGCAGGACCCCTGCCAGGACCCCTCCTGCTGCGTTCCTCCTACACTTGGCTCCCCGCCGCTTGCACTGACTGGAACTCTTGTTGTGGAAGGGAATCATGGTCACCGCTGTCCCCTGACCACGAGACACATCCTCTTCCCACTGGGAGGGGCCCCCCACGTCCCCCACGCTTTCACAGCTGTCCTCATCTCCACAAGTTGGTTCTTCCTCATAGAGGAATAGAGACCACACCGCACGCCCCTCCCCTTCCAGTATGAGTGACGGTGTGGAGCCCCCAGGCCCTGTGTGCTGTTGCTCCTGACCTCTCAGCACCCCGCCCTCCAGGGCCCATGCTCTGCTATTTTCCATCCAAGAACAAACATTTTCTAAATGTGTTCTTTTCTTCTAGATTCCAAAAGATTTTCCTGGGTCCTATGTTCCTTGGGATGTTCTCGTTTGAACGACACACAAACCTCTGGAGGAGTGGGGAGCTCTTCCCAACGCAGCCCTCCAACCACCATCTTCTCAGGCGGCTGCACAGTGCTCAGAGATCCTCCCGAGTGCCACTGCCTGGACGGGAGCTGGTTCAGATGGAAAGATAGATAGACAGGTGATAGGTGGTAGATTATAGATACATAGGTGATAGAGTATAGATAGGTTGATTATAGATGATAGATGATAGATCATAGATGTGATTGATAAATAGGTGTAAGCAATTTATAAAGCACACTTTACATGGTATGAATATTAACTGTTTCCCTCAAGGGTGGTATTCTCCATTGCTGTGTCCCTAGACTGGAATACATGATTATTTTTATGTGATTTGTATCTGGCTTGTATTCACCAACAGAAATTATACTGTGAGCTGGAAGACAACCGGCTGGATAAGTTTATTATTTGTATAACTGTGACATTACTGTTCTTTCACTTGTCCCTATTTGCTGTCCGCCTGAGGCTGGGTACCCAGAGTCTGTGGCACTGAAGGAGAAACATGGATTGGACTTCATCAAAACAGTGTGTGCCATAAAGGGCACTTGGAAAACTGAGGCCTGGGACTGTCACTCAGTGGCGGAGCAATGTTTGGGTGATCAGATCCCTAGGTTTACTCCCTACATCATGAAACACGCAATTTGGGAAGAAACCCAGAAAATAGAAAATATTTGTAAATACTTTGTCTAGTAAAGGACTTCTGTGTGGGACATATAAGGAACAAAACTCAACAGTAAAAGACAGCACAACCTTCAAAATGGACAAAGGGATTAAGTAGACATATCTCTAAAGAAGAAATATATTGGCCAATGAGCCCATAAAAAGTGCTCCAGCTCATCAGCCGTTAAGAAAATGCAGATAGGGCTGGAGGTACAGCTCAGTGGGGTAAGTGCTTGCCGCTAAGCACTAAGGCCCTGAGTTCGATCCCCGGTCCCGGAAAAAAAAAAAAAGAAAAAAGAAAATGCAGATCAAAACCACAGTGAGACATCATTTCACACATGCAGGGCACCCAGGAGGCTGGCATCAAGGTGACTGATGATAGCAGGTATTGTGAAGCTGTGGAAAATGAGGGGCAGGCAGGGAGGTAACTCAGCAGCGCAGCACCTGCCGGGCAAGCCCAAGGTCCTGAGTTCAATTACCAGCACCAAAACAAAAGATGTGGAGAAATGAGAACCCAGGTCATTGCTGATAGAATGTAATACAGTATAGACATCATGGAAAACAGTCAGCAGTTCCTGAAAATTAAACACAGACTTGACCATGAATACTCAGGTATATGCTCAAGAATTCAAAAACATACATTCACCTCAAACTTGTTCAGCAAGTGTTTGTAGAATTTCTCATAATCGCCCCCAAATGAAGACAACACGAAGTTTCTGACATTTAATAAACAAAATGTGAGATAGTCATATAGGGACTTTTACTCAGCCTGAGAAAGAGTGAAGCACCAATACAGGCTCCGACTAAGTCAGCCTGGGAGCGTGTCTGGGTATAAAGCCCAGATGCATGCTGTATGGTGTCATCCATCTGCACACCAGGCAGTCACAAAGATGGAGGGGCTGTGGGGACAGAGGAATGGGGTGGTGACCACCAACGGGCAGGCAACATCTTTGAGGGGTGCCAGAGACTTGCAGGAATTACTGGTAGAGATTGTAAGGCACACATGGGCACCTGCAGGATTGGTGAGGCTGGTCTTTCTCCTGCTTCTCTGTCTCTGTCTCTGTCTCTCTCTCTACTGTGTCAGAGCAGAACAGTAGAGTCAGCGGTGTGCCTACCTTTGAAGCAGGAATTCCAGTACTAAGGATTTGTCCAAACAGAAATTCTTGCTCAAATGCACGAGATATAGTCCAAAGTGTTTCACTACAGCACATTCGTAATAGCAAAAATTGAAAATGATTTATAGGGAGTCAATAGCTGACCGATGGCTTAATCATCCTAATGGTAGCCAGCATTTCTGAGAGCTCACTGTGTCCTGCTCAGCTCTCAGCACTTTGTGTGTTTCATGATTAATGATTTAATCCACACAACACCCCCATGAAATACAATTATTTTGTTAATTTCACAGGCACAGAGAGCCCAAGTTAAAGGAAAAACAAATTTTGAAATGTTTAAAACGTGGATAATGTGTCAAGTTTTAAAGGAAGGCAGGTGTGGAGAGAAGCAGGAACTCAGGAAACAGAAAGAGTGGGGTCACGAGAAATCCACCCTCCAGACCTCGGAGGTTGTGCACCTCTAGGTGTCTATCAGGGACATGGTCACCATCACCTCAGCCACAGCCAGAGAGCGGTCACAGTCGTGCCAAGTGCCAGGGCTGGGACCCCTCCCCGTAACCACAGGCTATGGCGGCACCGCAGGTGAGGAAGAATGTGGGCCATCGCAGGCCGCCACTGGGCCTGGGCCTGCTGTGCATGGCAGGGCTCTGGCCGCTCCACGTCTGTGTGCAGAGCCCAAGTCTGTGGGCATGCAGTCCTCAGTGCCACCAGAAAACCAGAGGTCAGCGGCCCTGCCCGCAGGAGGCACAGAGCAGAGAGCAGAGTCACTGGAGAGGTCTGGGTGATGGATGCCCAGTGATGAGAAGCGGGGCAGAGCAGGGTGAGGCGAGGCTGCCAGTGGCGTGGGCCAGGTGTGGGGACTCAGGGCCCGCGGACTCCCCACCAGGCAGCCCCTCCGGGTCCCCAGTCAGCCCCGCCATTGTTGCCAAAAGGTCAGGGTCCGGGAGCCTTGGAGGAGGCTCAGGGCGAGGCCTCAAAGGCGCCGGACTCAACGTGTCCCCAGTAGATCTTGTCACCGTAGCCATCACTGTGGCGCAGCCGACCATGGCTGCCGACCAGGGCTGCCGACCATGGCTGCCGACCATGGCTGCCGACCAGGGCTGCTCCGTCAGGCTGCCTCTGCTCCCGCCTCAGAGACCCAACCTGCCGGCCCACACCACACCACAGACCACCTCTGCTCCCCTCTGCTCGTGGGTCTCGTCGCCCCCTCCCAACTCTCAGATGGGTTCACGCAAGAGTGCACTACACAGACACACACTCATACACACTCACACTTGCACATACAAACCTACTGACACGATGATCTTGTTCACTTCACAGGAGAAGCCGGTGAGGTACAGAGCCCAAGAAATTTGAAAAAAATTGTTTTTAATATAAATATTTCAATTTTACTTGTTAGAGGTTGACCTATTCGTGTGTGTGAAAACAGCACACAGGAATCAGGTAAAAACTGAAAATCACTGGCCTGAGGACTTATACCCTTTGTTTCATACATGTTCTTGTTTTTGACTTTTAAAAATAAATCAGTGTTCCCTTTCTAAGATGAGTTGGCAGGTATGGGGCTCGAAATTCCACTCTGCCTCTCACATCTGTCCAGGGGAGAGGTGGCGTCCACTGAGCACAGCTGGGATAGCAGCTCCGCGGGGCTCACAGACAGCCAGGCCAGGAGCCACACAAGGAGGCAGTTGACTCGCCTCCCTCCTCAACACACTTGCATGGGAGCTCAGCTAACTCCCCCGGCCTCGTTCGGGGCTCCTCCCTTGGAGGCGAGGATCTCGTTGCTCTGTAAAGGGGGGAAGTGGTTTTCTGCACAGGTCTTACCCCAGTGAGGTAATGAAGGAGCCATGACATCTGCTGTCTCTCACTAAAATCCTGCTATTTCTAACAGTGGGGCCAGAGTGTCTCACGTGATCTGTCTTATTAACTTTCCACAGTTGAAGGTAGAAGAGAGAACAAAGGGTGTGTTTCTGGGCAGCGGTGAGAACTAAAACCCTCTCTTTAGTCTTCACTCCTTCCACTCCTACACACCCCAAGGAACACAAAATGGTAAAGTGCACGGCCCTTCAGCATTTCAGAACTTCTACTGTTTCCCTGAAATCAGTGCTGCGTCAGATGAGAGTTCCTGTTGGCTGTCCTCCAGAAGAAAGCCAATCACTTGTCCTGCCAAAATAAGCCAAATACAATAAATAACATGTTATGCAATGTTATAATTACAGAGAGTGATGTTTCATCAAGTCAGGAAATAAGATCAACAAACATTCTGACTGATTCTCACTACACAGAAATAACCACAACTCCCAGGAAAGCAGCCACTATATGAACAACCGTATCCTCTGTGCGGGTCACCAAGAGCCATTCAGTGAATTTGTGGAATTTGTTGCTGTCTCTGAGAAAAGTCCATATCCTCTGTCTGTCTGGGAAAGCAAAGCAAAGTTTTGAACTCTGTGGAAACTGATTTCTCCGTGTTTATCAACCCTTGCCCCTGTGGGCCTCCTTTGCCAGCATCCTGACTTGTGCAGGACTGGAGTCTCCACATGTACTCGCAGAAGGTGAGGCTCCAGAGTGCAGCAAGGATAAGAAAGACTGGGGCTGTGGGGACCATATCCCAGGTCCCACATCCGAGACCTGGGTCTCCCAGACAGCTCGGCTCCCAGGGACCCTTGGCTTCGGGTCAGCATCACCAGTGGCTGAGGCCCCTCTTGGTATCCAGGCCCAGCTTCGAGATGTGAGACTCGTGGTGCTGAGGATCACCCTGAGCCCTGAAGTGTGTGGGACCAGGTGCATCCTGGGGGGCTCCCCAAACCCAGACCTCAAGCACAGGGCACCCCTTGTCACACCTAAACCAGGTACAATATGGAATTACAGTGACGTCAATCTAGGCTTGCCAAGCATTCAAGGGTTTCATTACACTGACAGAAGTTTGAAAACTGCCCTTAGAAACTACATGGGCGGGGCCTCCTCTCACAGCCGCTCTCCCCTGGGACATTTCCTCCCTCACCTAGAGCACGGGGGGGGGGGGGGGGGGCCGCGGGAACCATCTCTGATTCCCTGGACCCCTCACCCCTGCCCTCCGGCAACTCAGGAATGGATGGATGCTCAGGTGTTTGGGTCTAGTGCCTACAGATGTTTTTTCTCCTTTTTAGGCCAAGCACCCTAAATTGTAGGATATTCTTTTGCACCCCTGTTTTCTGGTTCAGAAAAGGTGGCACTGTGGGGACCCTAACTAGACTGGGCATTTCCCAGCCTCAAGGATGCTGCATCCAGGGAGCAACCCTCCTTGCTCAGCTTTGTGTTAGCCAGCAGGGACAGCACTGAACCAAAGTCAAAGCTGGAGTCTTTCTCAAACCTCCATCCTTGGACCAGGGAAATAACTCATCAGCACAAGTGCCTGCCCAGCAAGCACAAGGTCCTGAGTTCTGTTCCTGGTATCAAAAAAAAGAAGAAGAAAGAAAAGAAATCTCCATCTCTGGTTGGAGTCAGATGGCACGGACTCCTTCTCCCCCGACAACAACAGCCCCCTCCATTAGTTATCAGGTCAGTGGGAAGGTTTCTCATGAGACATGGCTTTCTGACTGATTTACACTGGGCCAATCACTGCCAGGACAAGCAGAAGACCCAGGGCCCATGCCTGCCCTGAAGTCATTCTTCCCACACATGGAAAATTAAGGGTAAGGGCAGAGTGAGCTACATCCTGTTTTTGTCTTTGACCATAACCTTCCAAAGCTACTCACAGGGCAGACAGGGGCAGAGGAGACTGTGGAGTCAGCAGGGAGCTAAAGAAACAACTGTCCCTGAGAAGATGCAGAACCTTCCCCAGCAACCAGGACTATGTGACCTGGGGGCTTCGTTTCCCATAGGATCTTATTCATGGCGCCTGTGGCCCACAGAGGAGGCTGGGCCACCTCAGCTCCTGTGAGAAAAAAACAAACGATCCTATTGTTGACCACTGGAGGAAGGAGGTGTAGGATGGCCCTTAATCCTCCTTCAAACCCAACACCACCAGATCCCAGCATCCTCTGTTCACAGATGTGGAAAGCCAAGAGTCCTGAGCTCTCACCACAGAATATGAGAGCTCTGTGAGCCTGAGATGCAAGTCCCCACCTCTCCTGAAGACCTCCACCCTCTCCCCGAAACGCTCACACAGCTCCCAGCATTGGGCAACCCCTGGTTGCGCTTGCTGCCTTTGCCTGGAGCAGTAGGAACCTCCAAAGTCCCTGGTGTCCAGGCTGCTGGTCGACCCACTATGAACTCACTGAGCTGCCCACTGCCTGCGCCCCAGGCTCTGCCTAAAAGCTGGAGGAGCCAGACTGTGAAGGGTGACCATCACCACCGGACTGCCAACATGAGGGACAAGCTGAATGGGGCACAGGAAGAGACACCATGTCCACTCCTATTTGGAAAGACAAAGGACTTTCCTAATTCTAAGTAATGCATCTTTTTTTGAGTAGCCACTTCAATTCAAAAGTGTTCATGTGCTTGGCCCTGAATCAAGGCCAGCAGTTTTCTGTAGCTGTTGGTTTCAAGCAGGAGCCTAAAGTGTTACCTTTCTATGGTCTGTTAGCCATTTCAGAACTTAGAAATGTAATGGTCAATTCATTAGAAAGTAACAAATAACTAAATAAATTTTATGAGAGAACTTCAAGATGGCGACCGGGTAGGCAACAGAGAGAACCTTCCGGAGGAATGCCACTCAGACAAAGGACAGAAAGGAAAGAGGTGGGTATCCTGAACTCAGGAAGGATCTGAAATGGGAATTGAAGCCCTCGGGAAGACTAAGCAAAACCTCTGCTGGAGGAAAGGATTGGAGATCTGCCATGGCGCAGTCAGAGGGAGAGGAGAAGGAGGAAGTCACCACTCCAAGCACACCCATGGCCCGTGCCCTCGTTCTGGCATTCGAGTTTCAGCTTCGGAGGCCCACGCTCACGGAAGCCTCCCAACTCGGCCAGAGGAGAGCAGAGTTCCGAGAACTGGTCCAGGGCTGGAGAGAGGAGGGCGCAGCCAGGAAAGGAGGCAATGACGGTCGGTAGCAGTTGTCAAACCAAGTGTGAGAATGAGAGGCTGCGACAGCCACTGGGGCAGAGTCCCCACCCTGCCGCAACCTTCCTAATCAGCGCCTGGAGAGAATCAATGCAACTAGTACACAGTGCACCACGCCCGGCTCTGCGCCTGCCTCGAGATGGTGGCCCCCTGCCTCTCAGCTGGGTGAGCAGCTACCGGCGGAGAACAGCGGGGAACCTCAGCGGTGAGCCGCAGCGGCTCCCAAGGATCCAGCCGAGGAGCGGACGGGGGCTCCAGCATCACAACAGGAGGGAGATACAGATGGAGGTGGATCGCGTGGCTCCATGCCTTTCTCACTCCAACATCAGGCAGGAAGCATGAGCTGGGTTGCCAGGGCTCAGCTCCCACCCTGAACTCTCTCTGGGAGCACCTTGAGTCTCGGCGGCTTGAGCAAGCACTGCCTGTTCCTGGCAACAATGAGACAAATCCACGGTCTTCAGGACTCACCCCAAACTATTAATGTGTGCACCAAGAGGTTCTCCTTACAGCTTGCACATATGAACCTTGCATGACCCTACGGCTGCTCTGCTGTGGGCCCTGCAGCTGCTCCGCAGTGGGCCCTGGTGGCTGCTCCGCAGTGGGCCCTGGAGGCTGCTCCGCTGTGGGCCCCGCGGCTGCTCCGCTGAGGGCCCCGCGGCTGCTCTGCTGTGGGCCCCGCAGCTGCTCTGCTGAGGACTCCACTGAGGGCACCTCACAGACTGGACCCACCCCCACCCATAGCACAGTGACGGGTGGAGCTGGGCAGTCCGCTGTGAGCATATGTGCTTTTCCACCTCCGACCATGGCAGCTTGTATACACCCATGTATGTTATAGTATAGTCTGAGGCAGTTATATGTCTTCCCAAGGCGAGAGTCCAGGGGTATAGATAAACCCAGGAGTACAGTTATTATCACAGGGAAGATGACTGATTGAGTGGTAGGGCAACGGAGATGAGGGAGGAGAAAAACTGAATGATCAAATGGGCCATCATCTGTGTAACTGAGTAACAAAGGTGAAGGTAACATTATGTAGGACAGCATCCAGAGCTA
>PVLD010007953.1:0-50142 GCA_004027595.1 Dinomys branickii | reverse complement strand
CTGTGTTCTCTATAATTCTGTATTTCCTCAATCGTTTTTGTATTAACAGAAGTGAAGATAACTTTATATTATACAGCATCCAGTGCAAATTCCGTACTATCTTCTATAATTTGTATTTCCTTCAATGTTTTTGTGTTAACTAATATGAAGATAACATTATGTAATACAACATCCAGTGGTAATTCCCTACTATGTTCTGTATAATTTTGTATTTTCTGTATTGTCTATGGCTTATTCTGGTTCATATGTCTCCATTCTTTTGTCTTTAAAATAAAAAAAAGTATTCATGTGATGATAGCGCAAACATGCTCTAAGTTACACACCCAGCCACTGTGAGGGCAACAGCTAAACGTGCGTTTCCTTTTTCTAGTTTCCTGCCATCAGCTCTGTCTCTGAGCCAATGCATTTTGGCTTCACCAGGTGAGGCCTGATCCCACCCCTCTGTCCTCACCACCTGTGTGGTCTGCTCCCATGGAGCCACTGTCGCTACTGCAGAAGGGGAGCCAGGGTACACCCCATTCAGGTGAGAGGCTTTGGCAAGTTTAGGGCAAGCCAGGTGGCTTCTCTGGTTGTCTAGGCCTGACTCAGCCTTAGACAACGAAGGCAGAGGGCAGTCTCCATCGCCTTTACCAGCAGAAACATGACCCTTTCCTGGACTTCTTCCTCCCAAGACCTCCTTTATTACTGCAGGAAGCACCTCATGCACCCATCAATTCACAGGGGATGTGGCAAAGAGAAGAAGCTCCACCTGTGTCCCACTCAGAGGCCTCCTCCCAGGAGAGCTCAGGTCCTGCCACAGGGACACGGGGAGGCACAGGTCACACTGATGCTGATTTCCCTGATGAGAAAAGCGCAGATACATGTTACATGGTAGGTCTGTGCAGACATGCTGCTCTTTCGGGCCAGAAAAACTCATTTTGCAGCCTGGGTATTTTAAATGTGCATTTGTTGGTGCATAGCAGATTTTCATACAGACTGTCTACAGTGGGCAACCACAAAATCAAGTCATAAACACTTTGGGGGCAAAGATGATGTTTTCTAAATATCCCTTCCCATGTATGCAAAGAGCTGGCATCCAGGAAATGTCACTGGCAGACCACTGAGTCATGGGCCAGCGGGCCGAGACAGGAAGCCCCTCCTGACACTGAGGGCAGCTGGGTGCGGTAGGCTCAGAGCTCAGCTTTTGTAGGATTTTAAGACAGTCCTAAAGGATTTTTAGCAGAAATGTCCAAACATGAATGAAATTCCAGGTACCTACCAAGGTCAGTCCAAGTGGGCACAATGGTGCTCCCTCAAGAGGCAGGCCCTGGCATCATAAGTGTGAATAATCACACACTTCCCATGCTATGGGACAGCCCGAGCCACCAGTACCCAGACCAAGTAAGGCCTAGAGAAGCCCAGCCACTCCTGTGGTGAACCTAGTGGGCCTCACTGTCTGCCTGCTCTGGGAGGCAGATGTGGAGAGGCACGTCTGGTTCTCTGTAGGATAAAGTGCAGGGAAAAGCGATCCCACATGAGTGCTAAACTAAGTATTCAGAAAGACCCAGTAGCCAAAGGGCCTGCTGGCCGGCTCACACCCTTCCCAGCCCCTGCATGGGTGAGGGCAGTTCAAAGAGAGCCCAGTACTGTGTCAGAGGAAACCTGTTGACCATCCTCCCATCTCAGGGAGGGCAACTATGAGTTTTGGGATACATGTCGTTCTATCTAAAGGGACAGGTCCTGAGAACGAGGCACCCGTGGATGAACAGAAAAGTAAGAGAGACAAGAAAAACAAGAGAAGCAAAAGTCTGGGATCAGGGGGCTACAGCCTCTCAGACTGCAGCGCCGAATACCAATCTCAGTCACCTTTTATTGAGTGAGAACCAAGGGCATAGCTAGTACAAATGGGTGGTTACCAACTGTTTTTTTTTTAGCAAGGATAATTAAAGGATTATCCTTCTCCACATGTAATCCAGCACAGACCTATAATCCCCGCACTGAGGAGACTGAGGCAGAAAGATTGTAAACACAAGGCTCATCCGGGCTGTATGATGAAGTCTTATCTTAAGAAACTCTAACAAATAAAAAACAAATCATTGTGTCCTCAATGCATGCTAATCAAAGAATGTCCTTCTCCACAAATACACAGGCAGGTAGCCCCTTCACCCGGGGTCTGGTTGGCCCTGCGGTCTGCTTGGCCCTGGGGTCTCTTGGGCCCTGGGGGAATAGGAAGATGGGAGTTGGCTCCTTCTAACAGTGACATTCTGTTACTTATGACCCCAGCAGAAATATAAATAGAAAAGAATCCCTGGCGGCAGCCTTATTTCTTAGATGCATGGAAATAACATCCCTGTATAAGTACCAGGCACTAAGCAATTTCGCCACTGGAGCTCCAAAGATAACATTCCTAAATATCAGTTAGTGGATTAGTCTACTCCTTCAGCTATTACCCTGCACACCCCCGCCCCCATCCCTGTGTTCCTATCCCTCTGGGTCCTGGCAGCTCCCTGCCCTCTGGGAATCACCTGCCAACCCAGGAGCCAGGCTCAGGGATCCTAGGCTGGTTACGCTGAGCCTTGAGGGGCACCTGGCACAGACCTGGTCCCCCCCTGCAAGCTGGCCCTGCCTGCACCCTGCCCTTGTCTCTGTGCCTCAGTCACACTCCTTCCACAGACACGGAACGGGCAGCCCCACTGCCACCCCACAGCCACTCTGTCCCCGGACCTCCCTCCATTTCCACCCCAGTACCCACTGGCCCGCATCCCATTTTGTCTGTCTGTGCTCACCAGCTCTCCAGCCCACTCACCTGTGTGCCTTCCCTGAGACACCTTTACACATCCTGAAGTCCTGGTCACCTTCCTCCAGCACCTCCCGTGTACCCAAATCTGGGGGCCCCCAAATTTCCCAGAATTCCTAGGAGGCTTTTTTAAATGTGACCACCTGATGAGAGCAGGAATTATTTCACTAATCCGAGTTGCCTCCAATCCCAAGGAATCCCAGCCCTGTCATCTCTTCCAACAAAACACAGGGCCTAGGGTGGCATTCACAGAGCTCTGTGGCCAGGGACCTTCACCTGGCCAACCTGCCTTTGATTACTGCTCACTTGCAGCAGGGTTTTGTTTAGTGCTGAAACAATTTAGAGTGAAACGATCTATGAAAACAGGACCCCAGGGCCAGGGATGTAACTCAGAAGCACAGTGCCTGCCTGGCAAGCACGAAGTGGTGAGTTGGACTCCCAGTACCAAAAAAAAAAGAAGAAAACAAGATTCCACTCAGGATCTGCCCTTTGAACCTACCTACAAAGATCAAAACAATTTTTCATGAGATGTGTCTGCCAGGTATCCCTGAAGTTAATTTTAATCAAATTAAGCAACTCCACTCTCCACTTTAGTTCTTCCCTTGGGAAATAATTTCCTTGTTTATTATTAACGAGCAGAGCTTGGTCCAAGTGAGCCTTTTCTCGGCATGGGAACCTTGCCCACCATGGAGGACTTTGGCCGGAGCCTAAGCCCTGGGGTCGGGCCCTATGGCTCAGCCATCCGCCTGACCCTGACCAGCCATGGGAACCTCCTGCCTCCTTAGTTTCTTTGACTTACCAGAGTTAAGGAGCACTCGGAAGTCGGGGTCTTTTCCCTGAATGCCACACTCCTCCACAAATGCCGCCCGAGAGAGGCAAGTGTAACCCAGACATCACAACATGAGTGAACAGGATAAGCCCATGTCGTGGCAAACCCCAGGACAGGGACACCCTTGTAAAAGAAGGGGAAGGAAAGAAGGCGGCTGCTCCGGGAGGCCTGCTCAATACATGTGCACCATCCTCACGAGTACTTTTTCACCCTTGCTATGTCATCATGTTCTTACCCAGCAGCCATTGCTTTCAGAGAAACGATGGGAGGAGAACAAAAGTTCTGCCCATTAACCACTTGTGCCAACAGAGAGAATCCCATATTCAAACATGGCTGAGCCTCCCTTGCTCAGGAGCCAGGAGATCTGACCAGAAACAATGCTGGCTCTCACAGGCTGGACACTTTGAGCTGGTCCCACCTCTGCCCTTCCACAGAGTAGCCAGCCTCGTTCCACTCCAACACTCCCATGGAGCACAGTCAGATCCCAGACAAGGGGCTGGGTGCAGGGAGGCTCTAGGCCTTCCTAACTCCCCTGTGCCCAGTGGCCACGCTGGGGTGAGACAGGCTGCATCTGGAGAGCTCAGCACCTTGCCCTTCCGCACAGTCTCCTGGTGAGGAGCGGCACAGCCCAGCACAGGCAGGTTAACCCCCTGCTGGGCCATCGTCTCGGTAACAGTCCTTATTTAGTTCTTCCACTGAGAATTCAGCATTAGAAAGCTCACCCCTGGCACACACGATTCCCACTTGTTTTTATGTTGAGATTTAATTAAAATCAACTTACTATTTTAAACGGCAAGAGATAAGAAAATAAATATGCAGCACCGTGAATTTAACTCTGCCGAGGCCGGTCTCCCGGCCCCTGCTTTGCTGTTATGGAGGTGGGCGCTGTGC
The DNA here is from genome assembly GCA_004027595.1 of Dinomys branickii. Taxonomy (NCBI): domain Eukaryota; kingdom Metazoa; phylum Chordata; class Mammalia; order Rodentia; family Dinomyidae; genus Dinomys; species Dinomys branickii. The sequence continues at coordinate 45,646 of PVLD010007953.1, read as the reverse complement.
ACTCTTGCTTGTCTGTGGGCTGTGATGATCAGTGTTGTCCCTGACATCCACATTCAGCCTGCACTTGGCTGTCACAGAGGGTATGAAGGGCCCCAAGAAAGCTCTGCCTCCCTTGAGAGAAGCCAGCCTGGCTGCCCCCGCCCCAGCCCTTTTGCAGCTGGAAATGAAGTGCCCTGTGGTGGCTCCATGGCCCCTCTCTGGACAGGGAGCTCTGCTCTCAGGAAGTAGCAGGAGGACCCCAGTGTCCACCCCCTAAACCGGAGATATGACTTGTGTGGGTGGGGAAGGCTGCAGCATCTACTCCCAAGTCACATGCACACCTGGCCACTCACCTGGCTGGCCTCGCTGGCCAATCACAGGCCTGATACAGAACTAGGTGCCTGCTGCTCAGAGCACAGTGTGCCTCTGCCTCTGACTCTAGAATGTGATTAGATGTCTCAGGAGTTAAAATCTCCATCTATTTAAAGCATCAGCACCCGGTAAAACAGGTGTCCCTCTCACTGAATTCTAGAGAATGAAATCCTGAAGTGTTCACAGCTTAGGCCGAGCTCAGTTTCAACAGGAGGGATTACTGAGGAGCCAAACAGGCCTCCTTTGTAACAGTTCTACCCCACTGTGTTAGGCCTGTCACAGTCACTGCTGAGTCATGATCATTTGCAAAATGAAATCTTGCTAGTTTCCCTCCCATGAATGATAATTCTTCTTCCTCTAGAGCTTGAGGGGATGTTAACAAAGTTTTCTATGCAATCTCCATCTCCACTGCAGGAACTTGGAGTTACTCAGGGTGACTAATGCAGAGAAAGTGTATTCTCATCAGTCACAGGCCCCGTGGGAGACAGCAAAGGCCTTGATGATAATGGGTCACTGCCCCACTGCTGGGGGAAGATAGATCTGCACTAACATGCAGGATTCCAGCCCAGCTTTCGGGGGGGGGGGGGGGGGGGAACACCTCCCAGATTCAGGAAATCCCGATAAAGAGTGCTCTTCCTCTCCTGAGAGTCAAGTTTCTGCACAGCGCTGCAGCTCCACAATTGTGTGCTGATCCAGCCAGAGGCACATTCTGTCATCTCCACATCCCCTCTCTCCACTCAGCAGGTTCCCGGCCCAGCTGTCCCAGGCACCCATGACCACTTAAGACTCAGTTCTGTAGATCACCATAGTTCCATGGAAAGCACGGGTGAAGTAAACCCCCTGAACACTCGCTTATTTTACAGCTCACAGGTTCATAACTACGAAAGCTTTACTGTGTGCCAGGTGAAAGGCTGCTGGCAAGCAGATCAAGCCTCCTGACACAAGCATGAGTCCATGCCTGGGATAAGTCAAACTGTGGGTGGAAGACACGTACGACCTGAGGACAGAACAATGCAGAAGTAATGCTCAACACAGACGTCCTCTTCCATCAGCAAGGGGCTTTCCTCCACAGTCTAAGACAGATTTTAAAGTGGCACTACTTTGGAATTATTCCAGTTTTAGAGATTTTTAAATTTAAATTAAGGAGAATCTGGAATTTTTGAGAAGAGAAAAGACAAAAATAAATACCCATTTAAAATGCTGCATAAATTAATTTTAAAGCCAGGTATAAAGTTGCAAGCACTCAGTTAGAAACCTTGTGATTTTATACACTTCTTTATGATTTTCCCTGTACTTTGTGTGAACACATCTGCTGGACTTGGATAATCAGGGGGAAAAACCAATGTTGTATGGTAATACCTAGATTCACAAATGCTTCTGTTTGCAAACCCCCCACTGGGTGACAAACACGACCAAAGCCCATCTTCCCCACACAAACACAAACACAGCCATCTTCTCAAAAATCATAAAATAAATTAAGTTCACAAACTGAGGCACCACTGTATTTTTAAAATGTAGCTTCTTAACTTATAGAAACACCTAGGACAATAACAGCATCTGTGACAGGGAAACTCCTACCTGTCATTGGTTCATCCTTTGAATAACTAACTGGAACATTGTGCTTTATTCACACACACTCAAGCGCACGCGCGCGCACACACACACACACACACTCAATCTGTTTGGGCTGCTGATTTCACCTGAAGCTATAATATGGCTGATGCAACTTCATGGTTCTCTTTGGTCCAGGAGATTATTTCATTCTCTGGATCCTTATTTATTTTGTCTTTGAACTTGGATCACCTTACAGTAAACAACCTTTGCACATCTGATAACTAAATAAATATCTATCTTGCAATCTTGAGGGGCACAGTTCTCTATTTGTTCAATAGCGGGTTGCAGTCACATGGAGACAGTCAGGTGAGTATATGTCCCATGTCCACACTGTGACCTGAAGTCACAGAGGGGAACATCCGTCCTTTTCTTGGGCAAATCCCTAGGCTCTGGTTGCATTCAGCTATTATGCAAGTCAAACAGAGCTTTCCTGAAGAAAGCTCTGCCCTGAAATGAATTCATTAGTTGCCTGTGTTAAAACCAATGAAAGTCACACCCCCCATCTTATCTTCAGGGTACAAGCCTGGTACACTGGACCCATCCCTCACTTTGCTACTGTAAATTTGTACTTCAGTGTTATAGCAGATGGTTGTGACTTTCAGTACCTTTCCCTGAGGGATACAGGATGCAATCTATGTGTTGACCTACTTGGTGTGATGAATGGCAAGGAGTGTGCATGTGTGCAAAAGTAGCTTTGGATTGGAACCCACCTTTATTGCCATCTGACTGGCTTTGCATATTTGTACCCAAACATCACGAAGGGTCTAATAGACCCACCCTACTCCAAGATTTGTTTTCAAAAAGTTTTCCTTTTTTGGTAGAAGTAGCCCAATTCAGTACAATGGCACATGAAAAACTAGATTTGCAAGTTTGAGAGGAGGTCAAAAGAGAATCAGATTACTCATGCGTGCTTGTCATCAGATTATGCATGCATGGATAATGAAGATGATCATAGTAAAAGAGTGGTGTGGGTGTATGATGATGATGATGACTTTGATGTTGGCCACGTGAGCCAAAGTTCCTGACAGTGAAATGGAACAAGAACCACCTGATACAAAAAACAGGCACTGTAGACCCCCTTGCTTCAGATGATAGCAATGTGAGTGCATATTTGACTAGTCAAAATGTTGTGAAATGGCCATGCATCAAATGGAACGATACAGTGTTAGAACTAGATCTGCAAACAGTGAGGGTCTTGGCGGGGGTGAAATGTGTTGGACAGAATGCCAGCACTGCTATTCAGTGTTGGAAATTGTAACAGAGAAAATGCTACAAGATGCTGTGAAGCACACAAAGGCTGACATGCAGGTAAAATCTTCTGTATTCACCAACAACCATATTCAAAAGTGTATTTATTATGACACCTCGCTAGCTGAACTGAAAGTCTTCATAGGTCTCCTGTACTTAGCACAGATTTCTCATGGTGATTGCATAAATAAAGGACTTAGGGAAAAGCGATGGGTCAAAAGTTAGCATAAAAATGTATGCCCTTGTAGAGGTGAAGATGTATTATGCTTCCAATTAAACATTTACACTGGAACTCAGCCATCAGGTCCTTATTCATATAGTAATAAACTGAATGACATTTTGAACAGACTTGCTGCTCCCATCTCCCAAACTAACCAGAATGTGACACTGGACAATTGGTTTCCCCATTTCCAATTGATGTTACATTTGCTAACAGAGCACAAGTTAATCAGCTCAGGAACTGTACACAAGAACAAAGCAGGAATTCCAAATGAAATGTTGCACTTTTGAAACAGAGAATTGTATAGCTCAACCTTTAAATTTCAGAAGGATGTGACATTGGCCTCACATATGGCAAAGAAAAGCAAAGTGGTACTGCTGATGTCAACATTTCACCTGATGGAAATATTGACAGGGAAACCTCAACAAAACAGAAACCTGAGATGGAAACTCTCAACAATAAAACCAAACATGGAGTAGACGTGGTTGAGAGTTAAGTAGAAACTATGGTGGCATTTGAAACACAAAGCATTGGCAAGTGGTTGTGTTTTACTTGACCCTAAAGATATGTGGCATAAATAGTTTGATAGTTTACAAAGAAAATAGCAGGTGAAAAATATGACAGAGAAATTTTCTTAGAGGATTGGGACTGGAGCTCATAAAAAATCATTTATAGCAGAGGAAAAACAAAATGTTTCTGCCCAGGAAACTATGCAAAAAAATTGTGGAACACACTGGTGAACTGACCAGTGAGCAAGCAGATGCAGCATCACAAAGATCTACTGTAACAACACACAAACCAAAAAGATGTCAACTGTGCCCTACAACAAAACACAGAAAAGCAAAACATACGTCAGTGTAAGCGGTACTTGTGTATGGAACGTGCAGTTTCCATGTCCAAAGACTGCCCTGGGCGGGCTGGGGATATAGCTCAGTGGAATAAGTGCTTGCCTAGCAAGCGCAGGGTCCTGAGTTCGATCCCCAGTACCACACACACACAAAAAAAAGACTGCCCTGGGTGTGACCGTTGAGGCCAAGCTTATCTCTGTGGCAGACTTTCATTTGTGTTTACACTGTAGTTCACACAGGTTTTTATTTCTGATGTTGTCTTTTAGGTTGTGTAAGCAAATAAACTGCTGATGTGAAAATATTGATGTCTATTCTAATTGCACAACGTATATTAAGAATCTAATAGTTTATTTTATTGATATTTTTATGTTCTTGTAAACTACACAGTGTATGATACAATAAAAACCTCCTGACAAACCAGAAAGACCACTGAGATGTCAAGTATGTCCCACAAAAAGGCCAAGAGAGCAGAAGAAACCTGCTAGGGCTGGGGATATAGCTCAGTGGAATAAGCGCTTGCCTAGCAAGCGCAGGGTCCTGAGTTTGATCCCCAGTACCGCAAAAAAAAAAAAAAAAAAAAAAAAAGAAGAAGAAGAAACCTGCTGTCAGTGTGAGCAATGCATATGTATGGAACGTGCTGTTGTTGTGTGTGCAGACTGCCTTAGGTGTGATGACTGAAGTAAAGATGCTTTTGGAGTGCTGCTGGTATTTTCAGTGTGATTTTTTTCCTGTTAAGCACTCATTAATATAATAAAACTCATCAATAGACGTATTCTAAAGAATAAATGTGGGTCTGACAGACGCATGTTTCTGCACCTGATGACAAAGTTGGTCTCGAGCCCAACCAGGTGGCTGGCCTTGGAGCCCCTGGCTGAGAGAGCCTCGGGCTGGAGGAGTCACGCTCACTTCTGGCCCTGCCCATCCACTTGAAAGTCAGAGCGGGGCTCCCTCTGCTGGGCGCTGGTGAAGTGGAGTCTGGGCACCAGTGTGCAGCCTTGCAGGCCTTCCCTCAGAGGTGAAGCAGTACAGCCGGTAGTTTTTTCTTTTGTAAGAATTCATGACTGAATGCAAAGTCAAGGGGAAAGCAAAGTAGTTAACAAAGCAGAGACCCCTCGGCCTGACGACGGTCTACTGCCCACACGAGTCCAAAGCCTGACCATGAGGACGCAGTCCTGTGGCGCGGCATGGCCCTCCCTGGCACCCTACTCTAGGTGACACGGTTCATCCTGGCACTGCTGCTTCCTGACTGAGCAGGCGTTCAGGTGGATGAGACTGTCTGCTCCTGCCCCGCCTGCCCCGCCTGTCCCTCTTGCCCCTTGGGAGGGTGAGCAGGCCTTGGGCCCAGCGGCTCACATGGTGCAGTTCCCCCGGAGGAGACTCGGTGCCCATCACAGGTTTCTGTAGATTTGGCAGGAAGCAGGAATGAGAACTAAGGAGGGTGCAGTGAGGGAAATCTCTTCAGGGCTCACAACAAGAAAAGAAAATATTTGTGACAAAAGTAGATTGCTCACACTTGGGTCCCTATTGCCTCGTCTCACCTTGGGGCTGCCCTGGGCTTGTGAGGGACACCCCAATGCTGAGCCCCGAGTCCCTGGGGAGAAGACACAGATGTGCACCACTGTCCTGCATGGGGAGCCTCCCTGGGCACAGAAGAAGAAGACAGCTGCACATGCCCTGCTCCAGTCTGGGGCAGCCATGTCAGGAAGGAAGCTCTGTCCACTGCATCTGCACTTCCCGCCTGTGTGCACCTGAGTCCAGAGGTCCTTGCCTCAGACCTGCATGGCCCAGGTCCTTGAGATGACCAGGCTGGGTGGTGCTGGTACCTCTGGCCTGCAGCATGATGCTGTCTGTCCCATCTGGAAATGTAGATCTGAGCAGCTCCCAAGGGGTCCTTAACTGCCACGCTGTGAACACAACTCTTTATTAAGAATAACTGACTTGTGACAGGTGTGAAAGAGAACCACGCGGTTTACTCAGTATGTAGTGCAGTTCTAAAGTACATCAACTATATTCGGTAGCTCTAAGGTGTTAACGATACGCACAACGCACACAAGTAACTAACTATGCAACTGTAGACACAACACCTGCGTAAGCAAATCGCATATGGCACCCAGCAGCGAGATGCAGCCACACCACTCGGCCCTCTGTGTGCGCAGGAAGTGCAATCCCCTCTGCAGCACTCTGGCCGCTGCGGCTCTGGGTCTCAAGGTCCATGCTGCAGGCTACTGACCCAGAAAGGCCAAGGTCACTCTGCCTGCAGTTCCTGATGAACACGAGAAACCCAAGACGTCCTTCCTGAACCCTTGGGGCTGTGCATTTCCATTTTGTAGCGTGAGTGGACCACTCACTGCCACTCCAAGCCTCTCGGTTGCCTTCACATGTCCTCCACTCTCCTGAATGCAGACCAGCTTTGTTTTCACTACCTAACGTTCAGCAATAGTTTCCAAAGCTTTTACTTCCTAGTTGGGGGAAATTTAGGGGATAAAAGAGACTTTCCCTCCACTCCTCCTCCCACTTGTTCTTTGCACCCACTTGTTCTTCGCACCTGAGTACCAAGGGGAGGTTGTTCTCACACTGGGGACCAAACGCAGGATCCACATGCACCAGGCAACGGCTCTGCTGCCCAGTGCTACACCCCAGCCTCCTGCAAGCTGGGACAAAAACCTCTGTGGTTTGGGGTGTGATCCTCCGAAGAAACCAGTGACAAGAATGTGGGGCTGGCTGTCTCACTGAGGAGCTTTCCCCAGCTGTGTGACCCCAGCTTGGCCCCATGCAGTTTCTGAACACAGCAACATACCAGGAGGAAAGACTGGGCTCCATCTTTTTTTTTTTTTAATTTTATAGCATAAAACTAGGTGGCATTGTTTAAAGATGGTGGTGGAGAAACCTCAGCAGCAGAATCAGGAGCCACCAGGCAGCAACTCGGAAGGTGTTAACTACCCGGCTTACAATAAAGCTATCGTGGCTCAGCAGGACCAAATTCAGCAAGAGATTGCTGTGCAGAACCCTCTGGTGTCAGAGTAGCTGGAGCTCTCTCGGCCCTACACAAGGAGTATGCTGAGGACAGTAATGTCTACCAACAGAAGACCGAGGACCTCCCCAAAAAGTGCTCCTACATCCGGACGATCAGGCCCATGGAAACTGCCTCTACCACACTTTGGGACTCTCCCACTTGGAGGCCCTGCGGATGACAGCAAGGAGTTGCCCTGGTTCAAGGCTGTGTCTGCCCTGTCTGACATGGTGTCGCAGGGCTTCACTGAGTTCATCTTTGAGGGTTTCCACAGCACACTGATGGGCCTGCTGGAGCAGGTGGAGAAGCAGGCCTCTGTAGCCAACCTGCTGGCCTCCTTCAATGCCCAAGGCACCTCAGACGACCTGGTGCTGTCCCTGCGCCTCCTCCCCATGGGCTACCCGCAAGGCAAGAGCAAGTTCCAGCACTTCACTGAGGGTGGGCGACTGTCAAGGAGTTCTGCCAGCAGGAGGTGGACCCCATCCACGTCATCGTGCTGGCCCAGGCCCTCTGTGTACCCATCCAGGTGACGTACACGGACCACCAACCCTCACGTCTTCCCTAAGGGCTCCAGGCCCGAGGTCTGCCTTCTCTACCGGCGGGGACACAGCGATATCCTCCACAGATCAGGTTGGCCGGCCGCAGCTGCCTCCCTGCCGCTCCCCTCTGCTGGGCGCTAGATGTGTGCAGAGGTTTTCTGTGGTTAACAGAGGCCACGCTCCCTCCCGCTTTCCTGTCCCATAGCTGTCCATGATTTATTAAACGGGGGGTGGTAGTGAAAAAAAAGTAAAACAAAATTCATAACAAAACAGTAGGAGAATAACGATAGTTAATACATTACATATTATCTAGTTTGAATTCAGAGTACAAGATACGGGCATAAAAATTCTGCAGTTGATATTAGCACAAATCTGCCTTTTCAAGGATCTAAGAGACAGTAGTAATAGACTAACTTGCATTTTTTCTTTTCCCTTCCTTCCTTTTTCCTTGCCCCATCCCATTTCCTTTTTCCTTTTGACCAATTTTGTACCATTTCACAATATCTCTTGTGCTTGGGCTCTGTCTTATCTGATGGTGAAGCTGCAGCATTGAGTTCCTAGTTCTTGAGAACACTCAGAGGAGGGCAGGCCAGGCTATGTGGTCTAGTATGTGGGAGATTTCTAAATGCGTGTAAGTTATTGCTCAATAAAGGTGTGCGTAACAGCTGCCTGGAAGAACACTGCTAGTTAAGTTCTTTGAAATAGAGATAGGAAACCAAATACATGCAAGACCTGATGAACATTTCCCATACCACCCCCCACCGTCCCTCCTTAGGCGCTAACTCAGCTGCTTCCTTAGAACAGAAAAAGAAACGCAGCCCATGAGTGCAAAGGGCCCAGCCCCCACCCGCCCCATCCACAGCAGCCTCTGCCCCAGTCAACCTCACCAGGGCCCCTTCTCTGTGCATCCTTTAGCTTCCAGCCTTCAAGACCATTCCCGTTGTCCATAAACTCAGGCCTGCCTTCGAGGCGACCCATAGTGACTGCTTCGCTGGGCGGCTGCTGCGTCCTTTCCTTGCTTCGTGTGACCTGGGTTTACAACAGGAGCCTGCATGCAGCACTTCCTTCCCCACCACACCCAGTTCTGGGCCCTCCGTGCCCGACGAGTCCAGAGAGCTCTCAGGAACACCCTGAGATGAAGGCCCAGGGACTGTCGGCCTTGGGAAGGGCCACCTCCCAGGAGCCCCGTGCCTCCCCAAGGGTCACTGGCCCAGCCTCCTCGTTCTCATCCTGCACTTCTAGAGCATCTCCTCTCCCGCAGCAGTGAGGGGTAAGAAGTGGAACAGACACTGGTCAGTGAACTCTGGTCAGTCTGTCTACCAGGACCTGAACAGCTCCACAGACACCCTGAGACAGGACCAAAACAAGACATCAAGGTCTCGGCTCGCTGTATCTTAAGGAACAGGACACCTGGTAGTGCATTGAAATCAGAAAGCCACTTGCCAGACTGCTGGCGCCACACTTCCCGGGGCCTCATGGCTGAGGTACTTCCCACTGAGCACATAGCAGGCAGTGTTGGGAGCCGCTGGAGTTAGTTATTGGTCACACGTGTGAGGGCAGGACAGAGCTAGGGTACTTCAAGCAGTCAGGCTACCTCAGTATTGAAAAACGCATCCTGCCTGGACAATTACAGTCACTAGGCAACACTACCCCCCCCATAATACTAACTTTGCGAGTGTATAAAATAAACGCCCCTACTGCGGAAGTCAGTCCTCCTGCTCATCAGGCGAGAGGTGGCTCCACCCGACCCAGCTCTTGTCTCTTGTCTTTATTTTTCTCATACCCGCTGCTGTTTCTCTCCGGGGTACAACGAGGGACCAACTGAGGCTTGCTACAGCAAAGAAAGTTGATAGGAGGCTGGAAGGAGTGGATCAAACATTCTAGATAGGTCCTGGCACAACCAGCATCTGGGGAGAGGACCAGGGGCTGTGAGCCATCACCTACGTTGCATGCGCATCAGTGCCAGAGCAAACTAAGGGGGACTCGGAGTGTAACTGCTGCATACAGGAGAAACCCTGAGAAGAGGCCCTGGCTCTGCAGCCAAGGGACAGCCTCATCTCTGTCTCAGAGTTGTGATCAAAGTGGCATCTCCTGGATAGTGGCCCAGGTTTGAAAGGGAGGCTGATGCAGTCTGGCCATCATCACCATCGGGGTAGAGTCCATGGCTCCAGTGAGAAGGCCCTGCTGCAAGAGGAGAATAGGCGCCTACCCGTGGGGCACGAGACACGAATGGCAGATTTAAGCACGCCTGGAGTTTGAGTGGTAAGTGTGGGAAAGGAGAACCGGAAACAGCTGGCAGGGAGCTGGCCACTGACCCCATGAGGACTGTGATGGGCCCGGCCACCAAAGTGGGAGTCACAGGACCTCACGCCCAGAGAGTTTAAAATTCCCAAGCCACGCTGAGGGGAAAGCCCCCAAGTGGCTCCTGACCACTGTCAAGAACTGCGAGTTAGGCCCCCACAGAACCACAAGAAATGCTGCATCTCAACTCCCAAGGACAAGCATCAGCCAAGGAGCCCCTGAAGCCTAGAGGGCTTCCTGCTGCCACCTGTGTTGCCAAGAAGTGGACGAGGACTTCTCTTCCCCCCACGGGGCTCGGGGCTCAGCTCTGCATGGCTGGCTCCTTCCTGCGTAGGCAACAGCATCCAGGCTCCACAGCCTGAACCCCAAGTCCAGTCATCGACACGGTGCTTCCAGTCCCTTCTCTGCAAACGCCTGCCCAGGCCAGCCCTGTGTTGTGCCCACTGTGGGGCACCCACTGACTCGCAGGTCCTAGTGGGTGGAGAGCCTGCACTGGGCCGCACAGTGGCTCAGTACCAAGGCTGAGGGCTGGATCCCAGCCCACCGCAGAGAGGGGCTGGCGAGGTAGGGAGGGGCAGACTAAAGGTGAGAGCAGGTGTGTGGAAGTGCCAGCCCAACAGTTCCCCCGTTCCGGATCCCTGCAATGCAGACTGCTGGCCTGAGCTTCGTTCACCCTGTGCACTCGTTATTGAGGCACAGAAATGTGCCCTTACCAAAGTGTCCAGGCCCAGCCTGGCAATGTAGTAATTGAGCAATAACTTATCTCAAAAAATGTATGTGTATTTATATGAATTTTTATATAATAGACATATGAGAGGGGGTGGGAGGGAGAGGGAGAGAGAGAGCCATGACGCAGTGCTCACCCTGCACAGCCCCCAGGAGCTGAGGCTGCCTCTGCCCACCTGGCTGTGTGAGCCCTGGGGAAGGGAAAGTGGTCATAACTCTTATAGGCATCTGAGTTAGATAGAAATATTATAGGCAGTCAGACAGGGCCGGCCCTCCAAGGAGCCAACATAAAAGATACATGTGGGCCAGACCTTAAGACAAAAGGGGCTAAACAAATGCACCCACTTACCTCCCTAGGTGTAAATGTCAGGGATTGATATTCTAAATAAGTAACAACCACCTTCTAAAAAGCCAGAAAGAGTCACTAGCCAGACCCCCACAGGAATAGCCCCTGATCTGTATTCATGCCTGCTTACTACGTGATTCGCTTCCCCATTTGATCCCAGTCCACTCAGTCTTACCTGGACAATTGTACCTGTAGTCTTATTGGCTGACCATAGTTTTGTCCATTTCCCCTACCCTGAACCCACCTCACCTCATGGTTTTTCTTTATAAAACTCCCTAGAAAAGACAGTCGGGGAGTAACCCACTCGGGCCCCCCTTCTGTCCCTCTCTTGCCTAGAAGCTTTCTCTCAATAAATATATTCTGCTCTTAACCTCTGTTGTTCCTAAAATTCATTCTTCGGTTTTAGAGAACATGAACTCATCTGATATCACTCAGGTTGGGAGATTTATTTTCCTATATCACAACCCCAAAGCGGCTCAGCTGGCCTGAGGCAATGACTCTGGCTGTCTGAGGTTGTGGGCACTGGGCTCCAGTTCCTCGGGGGAGGTCAAGCCCAGCCTGGCCTCTGGGAATGGGTTCAGAAGGTCACTTGTGTCCCTGGCACATGCCCAGCTGGCACTGAGCAGCCACTGTTGATAAGGGGGCCACAGGTAGCTTCCTGGTCCCCACCCTGGATGGCGAGGCTGCCCAGAACTCACCATGTTTGCTATGTGGTTGGGAAGGCTGTGCAGCCTGGGCCACCCCTGGACCCCTCCACGCAGAGCAAAGTCTCCCTCTTCCTCCTCCTCCTACCTTGCCCCTTGCCTCTGAGGCCCCACATCAGGGAAGGGCAACTCAGCTTGGGAAGGAGGGCAGCTCTGCTGGGCCTGGGCCAGCAAACCCCTCTGTGGTTATGGGATAGTTGATAAGGTCTATAGATCAAACAACAGTGTGGATTACCTTGAGATTAGTGACTCAAGAGAAAATACCACATTGTTCTATGTCTTTTGTAAACAATCCTCTGCCTCACCTCACCAAATTATCTTATTTAACTTCTTAATGTAATTGAATGATCTCAAGGCAAACAAGACAGCCTGATACTCAGGAGAACCGGAGAAAAGAGAACAGACAAAATTTGCCTTGAAAGTGCCCAGGTCCAGTGAATTTCTGAGTGGTCTTTCAGAAAAGGAGAGCCAAATATTTAGCTCTGTGCCTTTAAACGCAAACCAGTCAGGGTGAGGCTCTTTCTGCTCCATTTGTGAGCTGAGCACCTTTAGTGATCTTACTCCTCTGAGCCTCAATTCTTTTCTGTAGAAAATACTGATAACATATAAGACGATAATCTATGAGTAGTTCTGAACATGCCCATTAAAACCATAGCTTATCTAACACACAGCCCTTGTGGTTCATATGATGGATAATACTCAGAAGCAGCTAATCGCTCATGCATGGAATGTGCAGTCTCATGAAGCAGATTTCATCCTAAGCTTCAATGCAGGAATTTCCTAGACACCTGTAACTTGGTAAACTGATGAGACCCTGTCATAGTACCTCTACCACTTCGTTTTCATACTTATTATGACCAAGGTAAGTGTTAGATGTGTCAGTGGACTGAACTGTACAATCATGCAGGAAATTACACATGGCCAATGATCCAGACACTTCTGGTATCTGCAACAGTCACAAGTTATGTCACAACCAAATATATTTATCAACTATTTTTATGTCTTTTCACCTCCTGGATCAAATGGGTGAGTCATGTAGCAAGCGGGCATGAATACAGAGCAGGGGCTTTTCCTTTAAGGGAAGGGTCAGTGGCTCTTCCAGGTGATGGCCATCTACTTAGAATATCAAACCCTGAGTTCCATCTCTAGGGAGGTATGTGAATGTGCTTGTTTAATCTTTTGTTTTGAGGTCTGGGCCACAGCAGCAAGTACCTCCCCATTTGCAAGGTACCTTGTCTTCCATACTGACTGCTTCGAGGGCTTGGCCCTGTCTGACTGCCCATAATATTTCTACCTAACTCAGTGGCCTGTAGCAGGAGGCCTCCCAAAGACTTAGTGGAGGAGGACTGGGTAGAAAACAGCGTGTGTGCATGTGATACAAAGAAGGGTCACTGGAGGGTCGTGAAAAGGGGAACTCTGGCTGACTTAGGAAGGAGCAGCAGGGTGTTGAACTCCTGTGAAGCCTGGGCTCAGACGCGCGCTCTCCTGAGAGATACTCACCGCCTGCACTGAACAGCACCATTGTCTTCCTGGCTCCACCACAACCGGAAGACGTCACCATCACCTTGGAGGACCTGGGGGTAACCAGTAGTGTGGCACGTAAAGAAAAATACAGTTTTCTCTTGGACATGGAGACGTTTGTTACAGACACTCGGTCTGGGAATGTTGTTTGTTTAGCTCCTGTAACACACAGGTTGCTGAGCTCTGCAGCCTCACTTCCAGCCTCCTTCCTCGAGTTTCAGCAAGCACTGAATATGCAGGGGCGACTGGAAACACTGCAGGGCCTTTCTGGGAATGATTGGCTTTAGCTGCGCCCAGTGCCTGGGTTTGTCGGTTATGGAGAAGCCTTCTCACCCTTTGTTTCTCTAAGGTGGTAAGACAGGGAGACATCCCTTGACTGGTGCCTGACTTCTCCGAGCACTTAGATGCAGTGGCACTGGAATGAGCGGCCTGGCTGTCTGAGGCGCAGTCTCACCCTGTGCTCTTCAGGTCTCTGCCTGCCCCTTGGTAGCTGTCTTCAAGGCCTGCACTCGGAGGGGAGTGAGGGAGGTCCTACTGTGGGAAGTGCTGAGGCTTGGAGGAGGAAGAGGCCACCCCAGGGAAAGTTTCATGGAGCTCAGCTTCTTTTGTTAAGCTAAGTAGTTTTTGATGCCAAAGCAAACTGGGTGTGACTGCCTACTGTAGCAGGGATAGCATCCTTTCACACCCTGGGGAGGAAACCACCAGCTCGCCAACTGCTGAGGACTTTGTGTGGTGAGACCTGTTGCTGCTTTGTATAATGCCCTTGTGTTTGTGCACAAGATCACGATCACGAGGTGTACAGTTACCTGGTCCAGGATTATAACTCCCCACCACCACCGACCAGAATCTGAAATACAGGCTTGCCCCCACCCCAGCCCTGCACTTGCGGGTAAGTTCCCCTGGTGTCCATTGTTTACGGATCTCAGGGTTCAGCTCCTAGTCCTCTGCTCACTACAGTCCACTTTTGAACTGTAGGTTGGTTCCAAACACCATTTCAGCTCTGACGTCAGAGCCGCTCAGGCCGAGAGGACAGAGCCGCACTCTGTCGAGGTCTGGCCCCCAGAGAATAAAGGGCATCACAGCCTGGAAGGTTTGACGTTGCAGACCTTGCACCCTGGACCGGAGATGGGCCACTGTTCGTATTCAAGGAGGCATCTAGACCAAATATGTGTCTTGGCCCAGGCAATCTGCTCTGGGCTCATTGGTGAGGACAATAAAAACAGAAATGCCAATTAGCTAATTTTAGGGCAGGGGTCTCCCGAGCTTCCGGCTGACTGACCCTGGGGAGAGGCAGTCTTGAGCCCCGGGAGGGTTACTGAGCACTGTGTTTCAGGGAGAAAATTCCCTGCATACCAAGGCAGGGGGCACCTCTGCGGCTGAGTTTCTGCTGGAACAGAATGTGGCCAGGCCAGAGAGGGTGGTAGAAGACCTCCACGCAGGAGAGGTATCGCAGCAGTTTGTCCTTCTGAGAAAGCCTGACACCATCCTGGAGGTAGGTAGCAGCTGTCTGCTCCACACCACTTAACATGCATGCAGCACCCATGTCCGGGCAGTGCCTTCTCCCCTCCCCACTTCAGCCATATCTATTGCCTTTTCCAAGAAAGGTGGGCACCCTGGTATAGCTTAGTCCACGGAGCGAGGAGCAGGGCCCATGTTCACAGCCCCAACCTCCACAGTGGTCTTATTCCCTGGCTTCAGCCCCCCACCTCACTGGATTCCTGCCATGACAGCAGGGGCTGGCCTGGAGCACTGGACCATGTGGAACAGTCACCGATCTGCACTTGGCCCAAGCGCAGCCTGTGGTTGCTGTATAAGCAGCACTGCCCAGCCACATCCTCCAGTGTACTGACTGTGATTTGTTGACTTATTTCTCAGGCAGTGTGGGCTCTGAGGGCCCTGTAGACCTACTCAGGACTCCTGGGAAGTGTGAACAGAGCAGTTTTCTCAACAGAAAAAGCAATTAACAGTAGGAGCTGTGAGCACTGAAGAGTTCCACACACCAGCAGCTGGTGAAGAGCTGAGACAGAGACCAGCACCAGGCACAGCCCAAACTGGCCCTGGGCGGCGCAGCAGGGCCCAGCGGGGGTGTGTCAGCTGCGGGCGTCTGGGCCACCCTGTGTCATCTGGTGACGTCAGGACGGCCTGCAGAGCTGCACTTTGCCAACTGTGATTTCCATCCAAATTGAGCAGCAGAACCCCAGGCTACTTGACAACATGGGCCACCATTAGCAGTGAGCGCCAGAGAGTTGCACTGTGGCAGAGGCTTGGCCTCGGGGCAGAGGTCATGCTCTGTGATTTGCAGGGTACTAGGGAACCTAGTCAGCCTGTACAAATGCAGGACCAGGGCAGAGCCAGGCCCAGACCGGCGGGAGCCACAGCCTATGTTTGGCTGCCAGCTGCCTTGTGTCCATCACCAGAGACCCTCGCCCCGCAGAGCTGACCACAGCTGGGCCAAGGGTGCAGCACCGTCACTCTAAGCTCAGAAAATGGTGGTTTCGGCATTTTACATTTTCAGCTATTTGTTGTAAAATGGAAAAAGCACTGACTGAAATTTTTCTCTACTGCATCAATATTTGTTTGGTCCGTTGGAGGGTGTGTCTCACGAGGGCAGCTGGGGAGGGTGGCACGCAGGCACGGGGTGAAGAGAAGAAAGCCCTGGAGAGCCTGCGGCCCTACAGCACTTTCTCTCAGATCTCAGGAACCAGCAGCCTCAGGTGGGCCAAGCCCAGCCCTGTGAGCCTCAGGGCCAACTGGCCACAACACTGGCTGCAGCCTGCTCAGCTTCCCAGGCAGTGTTTAAGGGTTCACTTGCAACATCTGTGTTAAGAATAGAGAAAGCAACTGGGAAAGGAAACAAAGTCCAAAACAGTTTCCTCCCGGAAATCATGTTTTTGGCCCGTGGTGAGTTGCTGTGGCTCTGAGTGTGTTTTTTGAATTCATTTTGCATGCTGTGCCTGGGTGAATTGCCAGTGCATTTGCACATCTGGCCACACAGTGAGCTCCTTCACACCAAATCACCACAGATACTGAGCCACACGCCGGCTATTACGTGGCTGCCACCTTGACGCAGTAGGAGCTCCTGGCACCGTCAGAACTGCACAGCCACCACTGCCTACATTGTTCATCCTTTGAACACTTCGGGAGCCCCTGGCAGCACTGGCAGTGCAGGCACCTACCCTGCATGGTGCTGCCAGCAGCCAGGGGAAGGGAGTCATCTTCTGAGGCGACAGGGCAGCACATGTCTGCCATAGTGCAACACAAAGGGCGGCAAATGGAGTGGAGAGGTTCTCTGCAGCCTGGACAGCAGCAGCTGGCGTCCAGTCTGGGTCTGTCCTCTGCCAACCCCAGAGTGCGGCTGCTGTGCAGCATCTAGCAAGTGGTATGTGTGGCTCCTACTCTGGGCCAAGAGGTCAAGGGGGAGTGACACGAAGTTCCAAGCTTAGGCGGGATGCTCAGGGATGAGCTAGTGGGACATCCCAGTTCACAATGGATGCATGCTGAGAAATGGGGCTCCAGGTGCCCCAACCAGTGGCCACACCACCTCATGGAGGAGCCAACAGTTATTGGGAGCGGTTGGAGCTGGAAACTGGTCCTATGTGTGAGGGCAGAACAGAGCCAGAGTGCCCCAAGCAGTCACGCTACCTCAGTCTTGAGGAAAGCATCGTTCCTGGATGATTCAGTCATTAGTTGCTAGGTAACATTACCTCTTGTTTTTGTTGTTGTTTGGTTGGGATTTGGTTTTTTTGGTACTAGGATTCGAACTCAGGACGTTGTGCTGCCAGGCAGGCATTTATGCTGCTGAGCTATATCCCCTCGTGATACTAACTTGACAAGAGTATAAATAAATGCCCTTACTGTTGTTGTTAGATACTCTTACCTATCACCTCCACGTGACCCAGCTCTTGTCTCTTGTCTATCTTTTCCTCATAGCTGCCTCTGTTCCTCTCCAAGGTACACTGAGACCGACGCATCCCTACAGATGGTCCCTCAGGAAGGCCAAGCAGGAACTGTAGGAGAGGGTCACATGGCCTGGCTGGCTGCTGGGAGCTTCACGCCAGCACTGCAGCGCTGAGGCCCTCGCTGTCTCCACCACCAGCCTGCCAGGGAGGAGGACAGCTGGGGACCCTGGACAGCTGCAGCTGAGACCCAGTGCTGCGCAGGCAGGGGGTGAGGCGGGTGGGGCTTCGGAACCACCTAAGAAGCTGGTGTCATATCACCTCGGAAGCCCTCAGGTGCCCGCTGTGCACCACACAGTGCTCCTCCTGCACTCCGAGCTGATCTGTGGCCATGAGGTCAGCCGCACTTGAGCCAGTGTGGTGAGCCAGCGCCCGTTAGGGTGCCTAACAGGATAGAAGCAGGTAGCTGGTGGGGGGGGGCAGGGACTAGGGCTTAACTATTTCTCCTGTCCTCCTGCTGCCCCGCCAATTTTCCCACAGTGCTGCACCCTGGTCTTTGCACTCAGACCACGCCGCCTTCAGCTCCCGTACTGCCCTACATGCCTCTCCTGGGGGCCTCTCCTCATCACCATCAGTACCCTCAGAGCAACAGAACCCCAGAGGTGTCTGTGTATCATGCGTGTGCACATGGACTACCCATGTGTACATGCTTGTCCACCTGTGTGTGTGTGTGCGCATCTGCACACACACCTGCATGTACATCCACACAGAAGTAATCTTGGGGAGCCGGCTCCCCAGGGTGGGGGCCAGCAGCCCAGAGGCTTGGATAGCGTTCCTGTTCCTACTTCTTGGGGAGTCCGCATCAGCTCTCAGGGCTTTGGTGACCTGGATGGGCCCTTCTCCCTACTGTGCAGGTCAGCCATGGGTGTTGCCACACCCTGGATCTCTCAGCAGCACCTGGCCTGTGGCTGATAAACAGCTGGTGCCACAGCCTGGCATACACTCAGCATCTCGCTGCCCCTTGATTTGGGGTGGACCCCTGGCCCCTGCCCCAGCTGGCACCTTCTCACCCTACATGTCAGCTCTCCACGGGCCTGTGCTGTACTGTCTTGTTTCTCCTGCCTGTCTGTCCTGTCCTCCTGTGTCCTCCTCGCTCAGCCTGCACCCCTCATAGCATGCTGGTCACCGGCAGGACTGCCCAAGCTGTGCAGCTTTCAGCACAGTGGCAGTGCCCCTACGATCAGGCCTGGTGATAGGACATGGGCGGGGTCCCCAGCCTCAGGCTGTGCGGGCCAGAGTGAGAGAGTCCCTACCACCAGGGTTGGGCCAGTCACTGACAAGCTTGGGTTCTACCCCAGAGGCCACCAATGCAGCACCACTCGCTGCGGTATGACTTGTCCTCTGGATCTTTGGCTGTGTGACTCTACTTGAGAGCCCCTGAGAGGCCCTGTGATGCTGTGCACACCCACCAGGCGCTGAAGCCAAGGGCCAGGCTGCAGCCAACATGAGCAACATGGCCCCACCAAGGTGCTGGCCGGCTGGGCCCAGGAGAGACAAGTACGGGCGGTGCAAAGTGCACAGCTTCCCCAGAATGCTTCCTGCCAGGGTCCTGCTCTCGCCATGTGAATCAGTGCCCAGTGGGGCAGGGGGTGGGGGAGCATCAGAGGAGCTGTGGCCACAGTGCCTACCCCCCTCCCCTTGGTGCCCCCAGCTGGCCCACAACTCCTCCTTGACCCCGTGGCCACACACACCCTGGGCAGTACAGGAAGGTGTCATTCACCCTGGGGCGTGCACTCTCTCAGCAGGCACCTGAGGCTGTGCTAGCTAAGAGCACAGACCCCCTCCCTGGCTTGGGTGGCAGGTGTCTGGTGGGAAGCCTAGGCAGGACAAGTGGCATCTGTGTTCTGAGTGACTGTCCCTGGCAGTCACCTTGAGCTCTAGGAGGGGTAGGTCTGATCAACAAATCTGCAAGGAATCAGAGCCACCAGGCACCCAGCGACTCACCTCTCTGGCATGGCCTGCCTGGCCAGTCCTGCGACCCAGTTACCCAGGACCACTCGCCTGTGCACACTCTGTCTTGTGCACACCACCTGGAGCTTGTGTTGGTGCCTGCTGACAGACTGGGAGCACAGCCTCCCAACTACACCCGTCCTCGGCTCCCTCCACCCACTCCGTCAGGGCATATCAGGACAGTGGCAGAACTCAGTTGAGGGGACTCTAGAGCTGGGGGCTTTGCCCCAAAACACTGGGAATAAAATCAGTTTCCCCCTCACACAGGAGGACGGAATGACTCCTGAGAGCAGCCCCAGCCCCTGGTGAGCCTGTGTGTGGCCATTGATTTAGCACAGTTTGGTGTCTTCAGCCCTTATTTGAAAATTACTGAATGCAAAGAGCAAAGAAAACTGTCCTGGTAGGGTGTCACACCAGCTTTGAGCCCACTGTCACAGTTCTTTCCTGAGCTGTGTGGTGTTGTGACCTCCCCGTGCCAGGACCACAGAAACCTCAGGCAAAGGCCAGCCTTGGGATGACAGCACAACAGAAGCTGATTTCTAAGTCATGACAGCCTGCTTTTCTTCCTGGTCTCAGACTTGAAGAGGCACAAGGGAGAGAAAGGCGCAGGCCCCACCAGGAACAGCACAATGGCAAGAGCTGTCGACCAGGGTGGAGCTCAGCTCGGAGCCTTGCTCAGGGCAATCGGGTGACTATAAATCTTGTGTGGGCCACTCTGGAATCTATGGCTCTGACAGATCTGCTGAGAAGATACAGTGGCTCCGGTGGGGGTTCTGTCTGCCAGGATGCCCTCCCTCTCCAGTTCTGATGAGGTGATTTTTTTTGTGAATGGGAAAAGGTAAGTTTATGATGCAATTCATGGGAATTTTCATATATTCATTAACATGAATTTTCATAAAAGCCAACTTTTCCTTCACTGTGATGCCATTTCTTATCCTTTTAATCTCTCTATTCCTGTCTCTGTCTCTTTCTCTCTGTCTCTTAAGTCACATGTAAGGGTATGAACTTGAGCATAAATCTTTAGTTCAAGTTGTGGTGCCAAATTATCTAAACATGGGGACTTCTGCTTGCTTGTTTTTCTTTTGGAATCAACGGGGGAGATTCTCTTATTTCATCTGGTGTTTTTTGGGTTTGTATTCAAAATGGTTTTGCTGTGGATTTTACTGTGCTGGTGCAGAACTAGACTCTTTGGAAGAGCTGGGAACTGTGCCCCATGCTGGGGTCTCTCCATCACGGCTCCTCAGAACGTGCACTGTGCCAGTTCTCCTGACACTGAGTGCTGTTTAGCTATGGGTTATGACAGTGTGACTGCAGTGGACACGGGCAGTGGCTGTGAGTCTCCCTCCTTTCTTTGGTGACTCTGCCCTGGTTTGGGGATCTGCGCTGCTCTCTGAATGCTGAACTCGCAGTGCTCTGGGCTGCTGTGTGCTTCCTCGCTGGCCGGGAGCCAGGGGACAGGCACACGGGGCTTCAGCTTCCCAGGGAACAATGCGGTTCCTAGGTCCTGCAGGTTTTCCATAATGTGGCACGATCTGAGGTTCCTGAATTCATAGTACAACAGGGCCATGTCCTCACTGAGATGGGACGTGCCTGTCTGGCCCCATCGGATGCTTGTACCCTATTCATCGGGGCTGTGTGACGCTGCCTCATTGGTCTCGTGCTCAGCTCTCAGCACCAGTGAGCCTGCTCTTCTGCCCAAAGCCTGAGAGCAGGGTCGTCCCCTCACACGCTTCCTGGCATAGCTGAGCAGCCTGTGCTTGTGTGTCCTACTTTCAGCTGCAGCCATTGGTTCCCATCCCTTCTGTGTTGGAAACATGGCCTTTCTGTGTGCTCTGGGAAGCTGAGGCAGCATTATGGTTGGGGGTAGCACAGGTCAAGCAACAGGTTTGTTGATCGGACCTACCCCTCCTAGAGCTGGGAGCTACTGGGTGGGGCTACTGGGTGCTCAGGGGAGGAAACTGTGCCAGAGATCCGAGTCTTCAGCCAAGGGGCTGCGGTTCTCGGAGAACTGGACCCCAGGTGCAGGCAGAGTAGCTCTTCTGGCCCATCGCCTGCCCTGCCCTGCTTGTTCCCACCTGACAACAACGTCACAGCTGCACAGATACAGGGCGGGCAGCAGAGGGTCGCCAGGAGCTCTGCCTCGTGCTGTCTGCGACCCATGCACACAAGGAAGCAGGGCGCAAGCGCTGAGCTCCTGCTTGGTCTCATGAATCCCCCAGACAGGAGGAGGCCTGGGAAGAGGAGGTCGCTGCAGAAGATGGTGCGCTGCCTGCCACAGCCCTAGGGGTGGGGCTCAGACCCGCCCATCTGTGGGGACAGTATGCACTAGGGATGGGCTCAGACATGGCCCATCTGTGCGGCCTGCATCCCTGCTCTCCAGGTGCTTGTGGCAGCCTTGCTGCTGGTGTCCTTGCAGCTCCGCCCCTGGTCTTGCCCGCTGTCCCGTGGAGGGCCTGGCTGTGCCCTGCAGGGCTGGGAGGGCAGAGGCTATGACCTGTCGGCTGTGAAGTGTGGGGCACAGCTCAAGACCCCTGCTCTCCCTCCCCAGGGTCTCCAATTCCTGAGGCAGAGAGAATTAGCAGCAGAGAGGCTGCAAACCCCACCCCTCAGGAAATCTCTGAGCCGCATTTCACAGTTGTCTCTGGTGTGAGTCATCACGTCAATTTCCAGTTGCATCAGGGTAAATAATCTCCACAGAGATCAGAAACCCAGAGACAGCGGAGCAGTGTCCCCACTTCTCTGAAGTTCTGGCTCTGGGTGTTTGGGAAGTTTTCTGTGTTGTTTTCTCTCCGTAAAGCCATCCCTGTCTGGAACACGCCTTGGAATGGTGGTGGCAGGTCCACTGTGTGGTGTCCTCATCCTGATCCCTCCTCTTTCCCCAGCAGGTGGTGGAGAAGAAGCCTGATCCTGAGGTCACCCTGCTCTTCTACTTGCAGAGACCCCATATCCTTTGTTTTCCTGTGACCACTCAGAGGGGGTGGTAAAACACGAACATGCTAGGAGTGAGCACAGAGGCCACCTGCTGTGCCTCCATGTCCACCTGCAGGTAGAGTCGGAGCCGAGAGTGCACTCTCTGAGCCGTGCTTTGTTATGTTTTGCAACTGAACACAACCAAACTAAGTACCCACCCCCAGGAGTGTACTCACTTTGGAGAAACCTTTATGGCTTTGAACCCATGTCCACCCCAATGCCAGCCTCACATTCAGGCACAAGGAAAAAGACCCTCCCTGTGTCCAGCCAGGGGTTAGGGGCAAGGTCACTGACCTCCGCATCCTACAGGATGTTTTGCTGACTTGTTGCAAGCCCTCACACAGTCCTCATCAGAATAAGTGTCACTCACAGATCTCCAGCTCTCAGCTCTGGTCCTGACACCCGCTCCTCCAAGGCCTTTGAAGACATTTGGTGCGCTAACAGCCAGCACAGAAGAGTGGCTGTTGACAGCCACACCAACCTGCAGAGCCAAGTCACACTCTTGTGAGGACAGGTGCAGAAGGCTGTGGTCTGGTGTTCAAATTTGCACCACATAGAGCTCCTGATTCAGTGCTATCTTGCAGGTGTGTGGATGCCCTCAGCTGGGGACTGGGTGAGGAATGTGCAGAGTGGTTTGTACTACTCCCAGCATCCTGTGTGACTGTGGTCGTTTGGCTAAAACTGCACACTCACTGAGCATGCATGAAGGGCTGGGTGCATGCTGGGCTCTAAGACCAGTGGGGCACTGGATGGCCTTGCCTGACCCCTCCTGGTCACTCGCCCTCTATGGCATTTCCAAATTCCCACGCACTTGCTTTGTATGGCTGTGCTAAGAGGGAGAGATCCACCCACACAGGAGCAGTCTGCAAAGTCACAGAGCCCCCAGTGAGGGCGGCCAGAGCCAGCCTCAGACAGTGGCCTCAGTTCTGGGCAGGTGAGGCTGGTGTGGTGCTGCCAGGCTGGCCTTTTGATGAAAGCCACTGGCTCTGGTGTCGTTCCTAAGTTGTTTCTCAAGGGGGCTCAGACAACGACCACTCTCGGAATGAGGGTGCACTTGTGATCCCTGGGTTCCTGCCCGTCCCACCCACCTGCATCACTATCCCAAGACTCGCTGGTCAAGCGCTTTCTCTCATAGTTTTCCTCTGAAGTTGTGTCCTCCATGTGGCATCAGCTTCAGGCTCCCGAAAACCCCAGTTTCCTGCTGACATGGCCTCTGGCATAGGCAGAGCGGGACGTAGCCACACAAGGAGCAGATGTGTCTGGAGATGTCCCTGTTTCCCTCCCACCTGCTCACAGCTGGGGGTCTGAGGGGGCCCACAGCTCCCCCTGGGTGCTGCACCTATGGAGAGCAGCCCCTCTGCCCAGATCTACCTGGGCCAGCCATCCTGTCGCCTTTGCCTCAGCATCTCCTGCCAGCTTAAGCAATCTGATGGTGAGACAGATAACAAGTCACACAGTGAATGCCTTGCAGCTACTTAGGGCTGGATACAGGGCTCCTTAGAGTTAACCCCTGGGAGGGATTAATTTAGAGTTAATCCCAGGGAGCCATCCCTGGCTCCAGGAAGAAGCTAGGGATGCCTCAGACCCATCCCAGTATCTTGTCCTTTGCCCAACCTCCACAGCCCTGCTGTCACCTGCAGTTCTTACAGTTCCTGTTATTCAGTTAACAAATGCTGCTGTGCCCAGATATTTACAATGGGCTGGACACACCTGGCCTCTGCCTTAGCCTGTAAGGAGGAAGAGTGATGGGCGCCATGCTGGAGCCAAGGAGGACACCATCTTGAGGCCAGGGAGCAGCACCCACAATAGGCTGGGGAGGAAACAAGAGGCCAGGGTTGAGTAGTTCTGAGAGCAAATGGAGGCTTGGGGCCAGTCAGCAGCACAGGCACAGAGGCAAAAGAATACGGTGCTTTCCTGACCAATGTGAAGAGTTGACGGTAGGGATGGGAGGGTGTGATAGGAAATGAAGGAGAAGCCAGGCCTGACTCTGATGTCACAGTATCTGCCACACTGGCTGCCCCAGGGGGTCTCAGGAAACTTCTGGATATTTGCTAGGACCCTGAGAAAGCTCATCTACGTAAGGAACCAAAAACTAAACACTGCTTGTATTTGACTGTTAGGGTTGCTGTATTTCACATAAAAAAATGCAGTTCACCCAATTAACTTTGAATTTGAATGCATAAGATATATTTATGCTAAAATAGCATCCATTATTATGTGAAGTTCAAATATAACTGAGGATCCCAGTTTTTATGTGACAACTCTACTTAAAAATGAGCCTTTGGATGAGTTAACACTTCATGGAAGGACCTGCCCGGGCCAGAGCAGAGCTGTCCAAAGGTCAGAACAGCCAGTGGAACCAGGTTTTCTCTGCTCGCCCAGGCAGTCCTAGAATGCACATCACAAAACTGTCCTCAGCACTGACAGCATGAACAGACTCTGCCCACCAGCCAAGAAAAACTTGGCCTCTTCATTTGGAAATGCCAGGATGCCAAAAGCAAAGGCTGAGGCTTTGCTGCCTCCCACACCCAAGCTGACGGAACACCAGAAGGATGCCCCACAGTACTCAGGGGGGAGGCCAGACCCAGCTGTCTCACACTGGGGACTGACATGGGAGAGGGGGGCGTGCAACCCTACTGGGCTCCACAGGGAACATAGCTCCTCACAGCGGCAGCCAGGAGTATCCTGACTCTGCCTCATCTCTTCCTGGTAATTATTCATTAAGGTGCAGATTAGCCTCTGCCTCCCCCTTAGCCTGGAATGGGTTCCACCCATGAAATTCTCTTAGGCTTCCAGGAAACCTCCCGAGCAAACTTCACTCAACTCTTGGAGGCAGTTCCAGGAGAACCTGAGGCAGAAAATTTGCATATATTTGTTCTCCCTTTGTGAAAACATGCAAATGTCTTAAGGGAAAAAGATACAGCCACTGTAGGCCTTGCTGGCTCTGGAGCATGGGTACCTGATTCACATTTGCCAACCCCATGAACAGTGAGAGCCTTGCGCCACTGCACCAGAGAGAAGTCCAGCCTCACTGGAGATTTTTCCGAGTCTTCCCCTGGCGCCCATGGGGAATCCCTCGGGGTTCAGACCTATCCTCCACAAGGGTGAACACCTGGTCTGCAACCTTGACACTATGTAGGTGAATCTCTAGGTGCTCCTGTGGATGCCAGTGGGTCGCTTTAAGGTGCTGCCCTGCACCCCACCTATGAGCTCTCAGAAACCTGGGGAGTTTTATCATCGGAGATGCCCCCAGACTCCAGGCTTTCAGATGAGCAAAGGTGGCCTCAGGGGTTCTCTTTTTCCTCTGTGGGCTCACTTTTCCGTCAGTCCATGTTTGGACGACCACATCCCTGTGGGGAGCTGGTGCTCAGACACACAGAGCTCGCTCCTCTCCCTCCCCGCCCTCCCTGCTCTCCTTCCCACTCGCACAAGTTCTGTGTCCTGTCTCCTCTCATCCATCATTCCTCTTGCTCTTTAATTTACTCACACTCCAGGGTTCTCATATGAGAAGCCATGTGCTATCTAAGCTCTGGTTCGTTTCACTTATGCACTCACTCATAAGCAAAAGGCTGAGCAATCTCTCTCAGCAAGAAATGATGCCAATGTGGTACAGTTCAGGAATTGTGTGCCTGTTCCAGCACCGGGACTTTCCTTGACTCTTTCCCTCCAGTCCACCTCACAGGCACGAAATTCGCCTGTGGAGAGGGTGGCTGCGGTACCTGCACTGTCATGGTGTCCAGGTACAATGCCACAACCCAGAAGGTCCAGTATCCTTTGTGAGGCCTGTCAGAGCACAGTGGACAGGTGCTCCCGCCCCCTCACCCTAGGCAGCTAATGCCCATGCACTGCCAGGTGCCAATGCCCTCCCTGCAGAAGATGCCCAACCTGTGCATCAGCCTCTGCACTTGGCCTCGGAGTGGCAGGTGCTCGGGCAGCGGTCAGGACAGCGGCTCACAGACAAGGGTGAGCATCAGGGGTGTCTGACGCACACTGAGCCCTCTGCCCAGTGGGTTGCGCAGCTGTGCCAGTCTCTTCCCAGACACAAACCTCTCGCTGGTCACATGCGCAGGTGAAGGAGGGCCCTTTTGCATAGATGGAGAATGTGGATGAGGAGGAGCAGAGGAGGCACCAGCAATAAACTTAGGACATGTAGCATTTGGGACAAGTGTGGGACACCTAGATGCCCACTGGGCACCCGGAGAGACACTGTCACTAGCAAGGAGCCTCCTCCGAGCCATAATTCATTAGCGGTATGACAAAGTTGATGAAAACAACCAACAGTGTTGACATCTACTGCATTCCAGACTGTTGACAGTAGCTTACATGTGTTATCACACGCGCTTTGCCAGGAAATTGAGAAAAATAGACACAAATAGACCACCTGGAAGGCAGCAGGGCTGCAGGAAGTGGGACACCAGGGGACAGTGGGAGGGCAGGAGCCACAGGGAGCATCCTGCGGAGGAAAAGCTTGAGGCCGGCCCCTGGTGTGGAACTCTAGCAGGGCAGGGACCCTGGGGTGCTTGCTCCCGGTCAGCAGAAGGGTGGGGCTGGTGTCAGAGCCCAGTGGGCTCTGAGAAGCTGGAAGGCAAAGAAACTTTTGGCAAAACTTGACTATGGGAAGAAAAGAAGTCGGCCAAGCTGGGGAGGGCGTGGAGTTTTGTTGTGTTTTGTTTGGATCACAGTAAACACTTGACTTTATTTTTCAGTGCAGGAGAATAGAGGGCAGCACTTAGGAAGAAAGGCAGCAGTGTGGCTCAAGGGGACTCCTGTGCAGACAGCAGTAGGGCCCAGAGGGGAGCAGGAGGCTGCAGGGGGCACCATCTGGGCCTCTCCTTCACAATGAGGCGCTGGGTAAGGGCCAGCACAGCAACGAGCAGGCAGCATCACTGGAGAGACAGGAGCAAAGCCGGGAGGAGGACTTTGAGAGAGGGAGCTGGCAGAGATAGGCAGAGAAGGGCTGGAGTGCAGCCCCACACAAGAGCTCACTAGCGCAGGGCGGCCCAGCTCCTCCCAGCACCGGTTGCCTGTTGTGCTTGCTTGACCCCAGCCGGGAGGCTCCGGCTCACTGAGGCGAGGATATGAGAGCGTCCTCGTTTTAAAGCTTCATGTGTGAAAGCCCCTGAAGGCTTTCCTCAAGCCATGCATCCTCTGCCCACTTCCTTCCCACGGGAGGAGGGGAAATAAAGCACAGTGAGGATGGGTGCTTCAGAGGCCACACGGAAGGGTCACGACTTTTTCCATCCACCGCCCCCACTTCAGCACCAACTATGTGTGAGTCCTTCCTTGGGCTCAGTCAGCTGTTTGGGGTTTCCCAGTCTGCAGCGTGTTCTTGAGGACTGGCACCTCTGGGGCTGACATTATTACCAAAGTCACCACTGCTCCCAGGGTTCCCATGTGTTCCCTTGACATGGTTCCCTGCAGCCACTACCCAGCAACCACGTGCCTGGTACCCCTTTGCTCGCTGCACGGGGCAGCCATCACCACCGTGGAAAGCGTGGGCAGCATTAGAACCAGGGTCCACCCCATGCAGGTAAGACCTTGTGTGTGTGGACCCTCATCACCTGAGGTACCCCCGTGGGCCCCATTTCATGTCCTTCCCTTGTGCTTTTAAATTATTCCAAGCCTCCCAGCTAAGAGCCTTTGCAGAGAACCTTCTAAGGAGCTTTCATGGACCTCATATGTCCACAAGAGAGAGATCCTCCAGCCCAACCCAGCCCTACAAGAAAAGTCCAGGCTGACAAGAGAAGAAAAGAGACGGGAAATAGCATGTTTATGGAAGATGCTAACTCGTCCCTGCACCTCAGAATTACTGAGCCCTGACAGAAAAGCCAGTTGTGCAAGAAAACTCTGCAAGTGCCCCAAAAGGTCTGGCAGGCAGCCTGCACACTGGCACAGAACAGGACAATGACTAGGTGCTGCTGAAGGGCAGGACTCTGGGAGGGTGTAGTGCTGTCTTTCTACAGAGCAGGAGCTTCTGCAGGTGCAGACCAGGTGCAGAGAGTGCCTGCCCTGCCCTCCTCGCCCTCAGGAGGCTAAGGCTCCCTTGATGGGCACTTGCTACGAGGGCTTGTCTTCAGCCACCTGAATGGTTTTGTGCACATTGACTTGCAGCCTATGCAAGCGCTCCTGCTGCTGCGGACAGACCTTTTCTCCCAAAAGCACTGAAAGGCTGCCTGCCTGAGCCTGTGTGAGCTGGTAGTTGAGTCTGCAGAAATTTCACAAGTCTTTGAATGCAGCGCTGATGAAGAGTAAGCTGAGCTTAGCTCATGGGTGGTGCTTGGCTGAGCAGGTGCCAGCCCTGGTTGGACCACCAAAGCTACAAAAATAAATGAGTGAAATGGGACTTTCAGTTACAGAATTTAGGAAATCGTATCAGCCATGGTAGTAGAAGCACATTTACCAGAAAAGATAAGATCTAAATCAGGGCCCCCCCCCACAAGCCTCGGCAGGCACATTCACAGCCAGCTCAGTCTACCAAGTGCAAAGCCACAAGCCCAGCCCAGCCACACCTTCCCTGGTGCCCGAGCTCCTGAGCCACAGGCAAGGCCTTTGCTTCCTTGCTGGGAGCCCTGC
This sequence comes from Dinomys branickii, assembly GCA_004027595.1. Lineage (NCBI taxonomy): Eukaryota > Metazoa > Chordata > Mammalia > Rodentia > Dinomyidae > Dinomys > Dinomys branickii. The sequence continues at coordinate 16,769 of PVLD010007953.1, read as the reverse complement.
CATGAGGAAGTGTTTACTCAAAAGTGCATGCCTCACAGCCCTTCCGGTGCCGCAGGAGTGCAGGGATGGTCCAGAGGCCTGCCTCCCATCTGCTGCTTCTGGATTTTCAGGGAGCAGACAGGAAATGGTCATTCCCACTCCTCAGGGTCTTGCTCAGTGCCTCAGTGTATTGAGAGTGTGTAAATGAAACACACAGGCAGCCCCCAGGACAGGCACCTTTGCTCGCCTCATGATTACATCACTGCCCCTCGGAAGCCGTGGTACAGATGGGGCAGGGCAGACAGCACTTGCCAGGGATGCTGCTGCATGACTCGCATGCACTCATTCACTTAAATTATTATCCTGATTTTAAAGATGAAGAAAAGACTCAGGAGTCCCCTGACACACTTGGGACAGGAGCTGCGTCACCCCACACCCGAGAGTGACACAGGCAGTGCTGGGTGACTCCTGTCACCAGGCCAGCATACTGTGAGGGCAAAATGGCACAATCCAGCCTCAAGAAATGCAGCGATTTCCCCCAGCGATATCTGTTTGCTCTCACTTGCACAATGCTGAATCTGTCACTCTGCTTTGCCTAGCCTTGCTTTGCCTTGCTTTGCTGGCCCTTGAGCAGGGAACCAAGAGGTCTAGGGTGCCCACGGTGTCCCCTCATCCCCCAGGAGAGGCTGGCAAAGTGCCACGGCACACAGTGCGGGTTCTGCAGCCCTGGCATGGTGATGTTCATCTACACGCTGCTGCGGAACCACCTGGACCCAATGCCAGAGCAGGTCACTGAAGCTCTGGGAGGTGAGCCTGGGCCCAGGGGACCTGAGGGGCAGCCACTGGGGAGGAGATGGGACACAGTTCCAACCCCTGCCTCCTCCACTGTCTTTGCCCAAGTCCCCTCTGGCAAAGGCTGGCCAGCTACGCCCTGGAAACGCCCGAGCCAGAGTGATGGTGGTGTCAGCAGAAACCTCTCTTTCCTAGAGGCCTGGGTCCCTCTGCCTTGGGGGGCCACACGACCCTTACCAAGTGCAGATGTTCAGGAGGACTGGAAAAGCAAGACTCGGCTGTTTGGTGTTTAAGTAGCCTGCTAGGCTCACTTCTTAGCCTTACTTTCGAAAATTAAGTTTTGCAAAGAAGAAAGACTTTTAGATCCTCCAAGTTTTTTGTCCTGGATGGTTTTTAATAAAAGATAACAGAGATCATAAACAACAATCAGTTATCACAAACAACTTAGTGAGCAATTGATTCTTTTATGACCAATAGCTACCAAATTAAAATTTATAAATACAATTTTCTACCCCCAAAAGGCATGTGAACAGATATGGTTTTCTGTAACAAACCTACCTCATTCCGTGGTCTCTAGTTCTTGGGAGAAAGCTATTTACAAACCCTGGAAGGGTCCAGGGAAGCTCTTTGCCCTGCTCAGTAATCAGCAACCAGGCCAGCCCTGACCCAAGGCCTCTCCACCCAAGGCAGTTAGGACAGAGCAGGGAATCTGGCCAGAAGAGTAAGGGAAAGGTTTGTTCACAAGAACATCTCCAACGAGAAAGTGTATCCAAAAAGAGTGTGGCTGGGCTTAGGGGACACAAAGGGATCCAATTACCAAAACCACTATTTCACGGAAATGTAACGCGGACGTGCAGTGTGTCTCTACTACTCCCTAAAACTACTCCACATTAACCAGGGAATCTGTGCCGCTGCACCAGATACCGACCTATTGTCGAAAGTGGAACAACTTTCTGTGTGGTAAGTTTGAAAACAGAACAGTCATTCTATTGACTTAATACACAAGCGAACTTTTGCATGAAGTAACCTATTGCATTCAATAATCTCTCAAAATCCCCTGCTGACCTTCCAAACCACTGGAAGCTGTGAGCAGCCCACGTTTGTGTTCTTTAAGGTGAACCTTTGTCATCTGTCTGGTTGATAGCCCTAAATTTGGCACTGCACTGACAAACAGAGCATGCAGTGAATGACTCAGCTGAAGGGGCAGGGCACCCCCAGCACACTCCTCTGAGCAGGCAGGAGAGAGCCACAGTGGGGCGGGGTTGGGGGCCAGGAGCTCTGAGCTCTGAGCTGGGTCTGGAGGCAGACAGCTTGAGCACAGAGAAGTGGGCAAGAAGTTCCAGCGGGAGACTCAGAGCTGGGACCTCCACGCAGGCCTGGCTGTGCTCCAGCAAGGAGCAGCCATGAGCTGTGTGCAGGGAGAGATGCTGGCTCCTGCCTGCAGGAGGGATGAGCCAGGAGGCCATCCAGGAGTAGAGTATGGACAAGCGGGCACCTGGGCATGGTGTGGCCAGCATGTAGGGGTGTAGGGTGGCACCACAAGAGGACTGCCAGTGTCAGGACCACAAACAGTGCTGGGCAGAGAGCCAGGTCCAGGTTACCTCAGTAACGGGGAGCCCAGGACCTCACAGGACAAAAGAAGGAGGAGCACAGTGGTGTGTGTGAGGGGTGTGTTCAGGAGGCAAATGTCAGTAGATGCTCTCTGAGAGTTTCCACAGAGAGACAGTCCAGGACCCAACTTTTGTGATGGAGATTGGCTCTTTTGTGGGCACTGCTTGGTCACAGCATGGTCACCAAGTTCACGTCCCCTCTTCAGTATGAGAGGGATCCTGCTACCTCTCTCACCTCTCTCTGGTGGGTCAGATGGCACGTGCCTGCTCAATCCCAGACCCAACACACCTGATGGGCACCTGGCGGGTTCACTGCCCTCTTGGGATGAGCTGGCCTGAGCCCACCCAGCAGCTGGGCCAGGGCCCTCAGCTTCCTGAGCAGCGTTGCCCAGTGGCATTTCAGGGACTGGCAGGTTAAGTCAGGCCAGTGTCTGACCACAATCTGTGGAAATGCACTGGAACTCGGGAGAGCGCTTTGGGACTTGATGTGCCCAAAGGGTTCAGAATGACACCTGCAGCACGCAAGGGAGCTCGGCTGTGGCCCTGTTTCCACTGGGGTGCAGAAAGCCTGAAAAGCAGCTTGTTCCTTACTACACTAGAGGCTCCTGTGACCACACCCATACCCCGGAGGAAGCCTGTAGTGACCACCCATCTCTGATCATGCAGGGGTGGGAGGCTGCCACCCCACCCACCAGGGCTCAGGGAGGCACTAAAGAGCCTGCCGCGGATCCAATTTGACTGCAGCCCATTACCTTCAGGGGCCCACTGTCTGCCAAGTGAAGGGGTCTGGGAAGTGTTGCCTGGAGGAGGAGAAGAAATGCTCTGTGCGTGCCCAAGGGAAGGTGAGTACCAGGCTTTGACCCAGAAAACACTGACCTAAGTCCACGTGTGTGCAAGTTTCCTATCCTTGTGGATGAATAAAGTGCAGAAGGACTGAGTTCAGGTCATAGAAAGCCCTCCAAAGTGAGGAGCCCGTGACCCCAGGGGGGTGGTCCCACAGGTGCCTTCCTTGGAAGTGGGAAGACTCCCTGGCTGCAGCCTGGGCGGGGTCATGGCAGCCAAAGTGGGGAGTGAGCCAGGGCAGCTTCTCACCCAAGTCAGGGCAGCACATGCTGGAGCCCCTAGGGCCAGTGCCACAGCTCACAGCCCAGTTTCCAGTGCCAAGGGAGGAAGTGAGCCCAGCAAACCTACAGGGCAGTGGGGTCCCAGGTCAGGAGGGCTCCCTTCAGGGCCTGGCTGGAGGACACCCTGCGGCCTTGCACCCTGCAGGGCCCTGAAGCGGCCTCTGTGTCTTGCTGTGTTCTGTTGAGGTGTACACTAAGCTGTATGACAAGGACAAGTTCCAGCCACTGGACCCCTCCCAGGAGCCCATCTTCCCCCTGGAGCTGATAGTAAGACCCTCCGGTGCCCATTGGGTGTGGGCCTGTGAGCCACACACCGGCAAGGGGAAGCGTCCCCACTGCCCCCATGAAGCGGCACCTGGTTTCTAGGGCTGTGTCGTCTCTGATTACAGATGGCCGATGTAGGAGGTATGGACAGGTGGCCACAGGTCTTCAGGGCCCCTATAAATGAAGACCCCCAGGGATTCCAGGTCACACCACTGAATGCACTGTGCAGTAGCTGAAGGACACCTGTGAACTCATCCAGAGCCAAGTGACACAGAGACATAGAGACCTGGGTGAATTCAGCAGGGGGCAGAGGGGCGCAAGTCATAGGAGCAGAGTACCTTGGGCACCGCTCGCCCCATGACGGCACCCTCTTGGATGGTCCTGGCCCCACACACTCTCAGAGAGTGTGTAGACCCCAGTATGAGTCTAGAGCCACAAACCCATAATGTGTAAAGAGAGGTGCACACCTGCAGTCGAACATGGTGTGCAGAGCCACCATTTACTCCTTATACATGCCAAGGGGCTCGAGGGCCGCTTTTTAGGGATAATTTTACCTATTAGTGGGTTTTGTCCTACGCAAGGCCTAATCCCCCAAAGCCCAGCCTCTCTGAGTCACCCCAGGGCAGGATGGGGATCCCCGGCTGGCACCACAGCTCTCCACACCTGGTCCCCTCCCCCACTGAGCCTTCCCCAGTCACACCCACAACAAGCATGTACTGCTTGATGGCCAGTGGCCATCAGACACCCTCCTGTGCCACTGTGTGGGGCCCACTGGGCCGGGCAACCCGTGGTCTCTGGCTGCCCATGTCTCCTGGCCTGAGGCAGCCAGGACCCTGGCTGAGTGCCAGCGCTCACTAGAAATCACACTGTTTGCTTCTCACCAGAGGATGGCCAAGGACCTCGACAAGCAGAGGCTGACGTTCCGGGGGGAGAGGACCACCTGGCTCGCCCCTGTGACCCTGCCTTACCTCCTGGAGCTGGACTTCCCCCAGGCCCCGCTCATCATGGGGAACACAGCCGTGGGTAGGTGGCCCTGGCAGCGGGGCCCTGGCTTCTGTGCCCCACATGCATCACAAGTGCAGCCACCACTAGCAAGAGGAGCTCGGCTCTGAAAGCACTTGGTGGTTTTGTTCCACAATCACAGCTCTCACTCCGGTTGGCCAGTGAGGGACACTGGTTGGCGTTCACTCGGTGCCCTCTTGTTCTGATGCTGTAAACACTTTTGCTTTAAGGACCCGACATTAAATTTAAAGGCAACTTCCACCCAGTGTTCATCTCCCCGCTCGGGGTCCCGGAGCTCTGTCTGCTGAATTCCAAGGGCGACAGTGAGCACCTCCTCCCCGCAGTCCTATATCGCCACACTCTCGAGCCTCCCCAGGACCTGACCCCGAGTCCCCCAGCCTCTGTGGAGTGCCAGGCAGTCTCCTCTGGGCTCCAGGGCCACTGAGCACTGCAGGGCACAGGAACCACCCCGGGGTGACTGAGGGAAGCGGCGCTTCTGCTGCGAGTAGGACAGGCTCCTGCCTCTCACTCAGCTCCAGGGAGCTTCTTCCCAAGGCTCATCCCACCCCTGTCCATGTACACACACTCACACAAACACACTTATGCACACACAATGCTGGGCACGAGATCTGAGAGGAAACGATACAACTCCATTAACCCTGCGCTCTCCTCACACCTGCCCCGGCTCTCACAGCCCTATGTCTCTGTCCTCAGCACCACCCTGGTGAGACCAAGTCACAGGCCAGGGTGCTCCCTTGTCCCACAGAGCACACAGATCAAAGGGCAGAAGGGACATCCTCAGCCCACACAGCTAGCGTGTGGCCAGGTCAGCGCTGGGCCCTGGGCTTCTCATCCACAGAGCCTCCCGCCCAGGGCGATCTGAAAGCACGTCCCACCACCCATACCCAAAGGCAGTATACAACACTCTCTCTTTTTTTTTTTTTTTTTTTTTTGTGGTACTGGGGATCGAAATCAGGACCCTGCGCTTGCTAGGCAAGCACTTATTCCACTGAGCTATATCCCCAGCCCCAGTATATAACACTCTCAAGGAGGTCACACTAGAGAGAAGGGCTCTCCCAGCAAGCAGACAAAAACTATATCTGTGGGTGAGTCCGGCATCCCCCAGCCATCTGCTCAGCCTGAGCACTTGTTTCCAGTGCTGGGGTCTGCACCGATAGTTTCTCAGGAAGAGTGGGAACAGTGAAGGACAGGGCTGGAGGGGGCACGCATGGCCAAAGCAGTGGTCCTCAGCCTTTATCCATCGGCCCCGGGAGAACAGGGCTGCTCTGCGTCAGCCCTCCAGAGCTCAGCACCACAGGTGAGCTGTGCCTTTCCTCTTGCATTTCTTCTTGCACGCATGTGTACTGGGTGCGTCTCCTCATGTGTGCATGTGCCCTGGTGCTTTGCACAGAGAGTGCTCCTTCTCTCCAGGGGAGCCATGCTGTCTCCCATGAGCACGCCTGCAAATGAAGCCCTAGACTGGACAGATGGCCGTCCTGTCATCTTCTGATGAGGGTGCTGTAGCAGGGGAGGGCAGGCGGCAGTGGTGCCCTTGCAGTCAGCTCCCATGCAGGCTAAAGATTAGTTTTAAAGGTCGGACACCAGTGTCTGATGGGCACGCAAGTCCAGGGCCCCTGTGACTGCCCGGCTGAGCAGGGGGGTTTGCTGCTCCCACTGAAGCCAGGAGCACATGGCTGGGGACGTCTGCACTCGCTGCTCTTGGGGGACAAGGAGATGTGAGTGTGAGACCATCCCTGCAGCCTTATCATCTGTGTGCCCCACCAGCTTCTACACTCTCATTTTCAGGGGTGACTGTGGGCATGGGACACAGCCTAGCCCAGCTGAGTGACACCTTGCGGTCCATTGTTTCCAAGCAACCAACAGAGAAGACAGAGACCTGCCGCGCACTGCTGAAGCACCTGCAGACCCTGGCGGGGCCCTAGATCAGAAACATGGCTGTGAGTCTGTGACAGAAGACACCGGGCTGGGCCGAGTGCAGCTCTGTCTGTGAGCACATGTCAGAGTCTGAGTCAGTGGGAAGCAGAACTGCACCATGAGCACAAGCGTGAGCACTATATGTGTCAGAGTGAGGCGCCCAAGGTGTAAGACATCGTGCTAGAGCCCCATGTCCCTGAACTGAGGTGCAGTCACAGAGCACATGGCTGTCTGCATCTTGGCCATGCTCCCATTCGCAGCTTGGGTCTTCGGCGGGGGCGGGGCACAGGCTTTCTTTTCTGAGTGCTCTGGTGGCTCTGCGCAGGCATGGCCCCAGCTTAGTGGCTGAGGTTCTCATGGCTTTGGTCACCTTCGGCCTCCCCGTCAAGAGCTGGCTGGGTCCCTCCTCTGCAGAGATTTCAGAGGTCCTGGCTCAGGCCTCACCATCCCCACAGGACGCTGGCTCAGTGGGATTGGGGTCCTTCTCTCCTGCCCTTCCCCAGGTTCTCACAACCCCCCGTGCGTTTTCACCTTTTGCCCTGGTGTCCCTCTCCTGAGTGCCACTACTCCACCCAGTAACTTGTCCCCGAGCATCCCAGAGGTCCCGGGTCAAGCCATGTGAAGCTGGGTGCACTGACAGGCCAGGGCCTCTGAGAGGCAGCAAGCCACATTCTGCACAGGACACAGCCGCCTTCCCTAGAGGGCACCCCAGGCGGCAGTGCCCACCACCCATGTTGGCAGACATGGTCCCCCATTGCCTGCACCCTCTCCCTCCCCAACCTGACGCCCAGCCCCCAAGCCCCCGTCACTTTCCTCTCGGCTTGTCTTCATCAGTAGATATGCTGACCAAGGAGCGCAAGGCAGACTGACACTCCACCGCCCAGTGTAAGGGGTGGCGCGGTGCTGGTCAGGAAGCACGGCCATGGCTGAGGGTGGCACAGGCATGTCTGAATCAGTGTAGCTGCTCCAAACTCTGCCAGCTCTTCCCAAGAAGCCAAGAAGAGAATTAAAAATAGACATGTAATTCTTTATTTGAAGTAACTAAGTGCAGTTTTTAAAAGGCCGTCCTTTCTTATTCAGACTTTGGGAGGACATGTGGCGATCCGGGCTACCATTTCTGACCTGAATCCCATCCTCGCAGCAGGAAAGGCGACCCTCCAGCTGATATCCAAGGGTGAGAGCCCGGGGCTTCAGGTCTGTGGGCGATGGGCAGAGGTCTGAGGAGCCCCAGGCGCAGTGCAGCTGTGGGACAGTCCATGCTCAGAGGTTCTGATTTAAAGATCATGTGATTTACTTTACCTGAGTATTTTTCTGAAACTGACCTATTTGCCAGGCGTGGTGGCAAATCCCAGCACTCAGAGGTTGAAGCAAGAGGATTGTTGAGAGTTCTAGACCATTCTGGGCTACAAAGTAAGCTCAAGGCCAGCCTGAACTGCATAGCAAGACCCTGTCTCAAAAAAAGACCAAAAAACCTGACCTATTTATAAACAGCTCAAATTAGTATCGAAGTGGTCAAAGAAAAAATTGAGAATTCTTTCTCCGGCTGCAAATGCTTCTGCAGATGTCATGCCAGAGTTCATGAAGACAGGAGTTTTTCTTACAGGATCTTGCATGTTAAATTAAGTCGAGTTTATGGGGCTGTTGGTCAGTAACTCTTTGTCTGCAAAGACACTGAGCTTTGTGGAGGGAATTGCTCACACTCAAGGAAATGAAAGCCATGAGTGCTGCTTCTCAGGCTACTGATACAAACCACCTTCTCTTTGACTGAGAGTGCATATTTTTAAAGGGCCACCCTAACAAGAGAGTACAAAAGCTATTCAGGAAAAGGGCTGTGTGTGGAGGCATGTGCACTGTCCATGTGCAACGTCTTGCAACTTCCATGGCTTCCCTTCCATGGCTTCCCTCCTCCCTAAAATGTAGAATGAGGTGTCTGGTGCGACCATTATGCAGAAAGATGACTTTGACCCTGGCTGCATGGAGCCCCTCTGTTCACTACTATAATGCTCATGTCTTGCTTTGGGCTTTAAAATACATTAAAAATAGAACAGCCCTCTGGGCCCCCAAGATCCCCCAGGAAAAGTTTTCACAGGGGCAGAAGTTTGGTGTCAGATGAATAAGCATTTTAGCCAAGATAGAGGACATTTGTAGTCAACGTCAGCTAGGGGAGTTTCTGATAAACCAAAAGTATATTACTGTAAAAGTGCTTACAAGTCACCCAGTGATCATTAGCAAGCATTTAAAGAAAATTACAGATGCATTAACCACGTGTCACTCCACTGTGCTAAACCTGGACAGCACTATGAGAGTTAATAAGGGCCAGGTGTGGTGGCACACACTTACAATCCCAGCTACTTGGGAGGCGAAGTCGGGAGGATTCCAAGTTCAGGACCAGCCTAGGCAACCTAGAGAGATCCTGTCTCAGAATGAAGAATAAAAAGATCTGGGCATGTAGCCCAATGCAAAGGCCCTGGATTCTATCCCAAAAAATGGAGAGGCAAAGAGACAGACAAAGAAAGAATGAGGCATCAGGTCCCATCCTTGAGGCCCTGTAAATCTAACAGGAAGAGCTTGACATAGAAAGGGGACAAGCCAAATTTCCCAGGGAAATGAATATGCAGAGCGTTGATGCCCTTGTGGGCCATGACTGGCCCCTGTCCTGCATGGGCCAGGGAGTGGAGGCCATGGTTGGCTTGGCAAAGGGGTCTGGGGCCCTACCTGCTGAGCGGGAGCAGGCCAGCGTGTGGGTGAAGCCAAAATAATTTTTAAAAACACAGCTGGGGGTGTCGTTCAATGCAAAGAGCCTGGGTTCAATCCCCACTACTGACTCCCCCTAAAAATCACATAAGGAGTTTGTAAGTATTTTAGTAGAAGGGCCACCCTCAAAGGCTTAGGCGAGGTCAAGTGTAGACGAGGCAGGTGTTTCAGATCATCGAACAAGCAGGAAGGGAAAGGATGGGCTGGCTGAGGACTGCTCAGCAGGGCCAGGGCAGCTGCAGGGATGGCAATGAGCTCAGCATGAACACCACCCTGTGCCTGGAACGCAGCAGTCACAGGGCTGTCTGCCTCGCTCATAGTGGCTTAGCTGGACAGGCACAGAAAAAGTTCGACATCTCATCTGTGGCCCTCATGATGCCAGCCACACAGGACCCCTGGGCCCAGGGCCCACAGCAGTGACCAGACCCTGCTGGCACACAGGTGTGGGCAAGGGTGGGGGTTTGTGGTTTCCAGCAAGGACTCCTTCACCGAAGGAAAAGTACAAAGCACACAGGCTGACATAGACGCAGGTAGCTCCCGGGTCCCAGGCAGCACACAGCAGGGGCACTAAGGGTCCCATGTCTCTGTCTGCAGTGGCAGTTCGTGTCAGGGCTCGGGCAGGCCCAGAGGCAGGAGAATGCCATGGCCATCGTCAATGCTGGCATGAGTGTGCGGTTCGAGGATGGAACCAGTGCCATCTGAGACCTGCAGATGTTCTATGGTGGGGTCGGCCCCACTGTGGTCTCTGCGAGCCGCACCTGTGCACAGCTGGTTGGCAGGTGAGGCTCTAGCAGGCCAGGACACTGAGGCCTTCCCACTGTGACTTCCTTGTGGAAATAGTACTGGCAGGTTTTCTGGTTTTAAAAAAATAACCATCTAGAAAATGTGAGCTCCTGGAGAAAAAAACAGAAAGTACAAGCCACCTAAGAGCCAACCCTTCGAGGCAGTGATTCCTGTACTGCAGGTTTCTGTAATAAGATTAATGCACAGGTGCCAAGGTCTGAGTAGATAACAACCCTAAGGATTAACTCACAAAATTAGTAAAGACCTCTGGCACTGAGTCTTAAGACTAAAAAGTCCATCAAGCCACACAAATACGATTAAATCATTCAAAAGCTTAAATGATCTTGCAGTCACTGTCATGAGTTCTGGCACTTAGGAAGTATATTTTTTAAATTCTTCTAACTAGGCTGGGTGTGGTGGTGCACACACTAATCCCAGCACTCAGGAAGCTGAGGCAGAAGGACTGTTTTGAGTTCAAGGCCAGCCTGGCCTGCGTAGCAAAACAGTGAAGGAAGGAAGGAAGGGAGGGAGGGAGGGAGGGAGGGAGGGGGGAGGGGGAAGGGGAGGGAGGGAAGGACAAAGAAAGGAAGGAGGGAGGGAGGGAGGAGGGAAGGAGAGAAGGAAGGAAGGGAGGAAGAAAGTAAAAGTTCTAACCAGTGCTTGTACAATCATTTTATTAACCCATTATTCTCTTCATTAATAACTAGAATTTACTATAGATTTTTTTTTCTCAAACACTAAAATAAATCTGTTTCCTCAACGGGGATGTAGAAACTTTCACTTAGGCAATATTTTACAAGTATCTTCAATAATTTGGCCAATCACCAAATTCCTCCATCGTTTTCCACTCAGTCGGTTCTAGGCAGACCAAGGTCCCACCTCGCCAAGGTGGAAACAGTGATAAAAGTACGCAGGGGAGACCCAGGCCATCTGGTTCGCAGCTGCAGAAAGCCCAGAGGCACTCTGAGAAGGCTCTGTCTGCCTCGCAGGTGGCTGAGGCCAACCCTGTCTCCCCAGCCACAGTCGGGGTCTGTCCGTTTACAGCAGGATCTTCCATGAGGCCTGAGGCAGGGTCCTTTACTGGGCCGGGTGTGTTGGGCTCTAGTCTGAGCGGTCAAGGCCACGTGCTGCCTGGACTTGGGGCTGGAGGGGAGGCCAAGAGGCATTTGCAGGGGAGCGGTGACAGGACAGCCTTGATTCTAACATGGCTTCCCCAGTACCTGACCTGCCTAGGCACCCCCACTAGTCCCTCAAAGACGACCGCTCTGGACTCCTCACCTCACACCGCAGCTCGCTGGGTCTCGGGGGCTCAGGAGGCCAACTCTGCAGCCGTCTGTCCTCTCCACAGGCAGTGGGACGACCAGATGCTGAGCGAGGCCTGCCGCGGGGTCCTGGAAGAGATCCGCTTGGCCCCTGGGGCCAAGGGCTTACTGCTTAGTCTGCTCTTCAAGTTCTACCTGCAGGTGCAGCGAGGACTGAGCAGACTGGTGAGTGTGAGTGTGAGTGTGAGTGTGAGTGTGAGTGTGGGTGTGCGCGGACCCAGCTGCCGCCTGGTAGGAATGCATCCTCTCGCCCCGCCACCCAGTGACAGAGCGAGGACCATCAGGAGCTCAGCCAGCCGCAGAGAGAAGCCCCAGCAGTGAGGCATGACGCACTGTCCTTTCTTATTTGAACTTTTCTTACTAAAATGATACTGCAGCATTTAGAATACGTAGAATATGAATAAGATTACCCACAATCCCACCAATGATATGCAACCGCTCTCTGTACTTCTTACAGGTGGTGCACGTTAACCGGGCTCACATGCTCCCCCTGGTGGCAAGGGCATCCTCTCATCCTTGCCCTTCTCCACAAAGCCTGGTTCAGTATTTGAGCCATTCTCAACTTTTAGGCACTTATTTCCCCTTTTTCCTGTTAATTATTTTTCTTACTTACCCAAGTTTAAAGCAACCTCCCAGCAGTGTCCCTCAGAACACAGTCCCTGCCTAGGAGTGTTCCTTGGTGAGCCGCAGAGGGACCAGGGTTAGCAGACAAATGACTTCACCTCTTTTATGCCTGAGAACTTTGCTCTGTTAGTTCAGCCAGTTCTTTCTATTATTTTACTAACTTTATTCATTATTGGAATCATTACTCATATTCTATTGTATATAATTTACATAATGTATTCATTATACAGATATATAATCATATCTAATATATAATCTACTAAATGTGTGCTTTATTTTCATGGCCATTACTAATTATTATATATATATATATATATATATATATTATGTATTCTACCATTACAGAAGAATATTCAACATATTCTACATCTACAGAGAAGCAAAAATTTTTTAATCAACTATAATCTGATAATCCTGTCTTAATCATTATTAACATTTTGGAATATTTACTTTTATATTTTTCTATTTTTTCCACAAAATAAGACCCATAATGTAAATAATTTTTTTGTACCAGGAATCGAACCCAGGACCTTGTACTTGCCAGGCAGGTGTTTGTGCTGCTGAGCTACCTCCTCAGCCCCTGTACATAAGCTTTTGAAGCCCTTCTTTCACCTAACTCTATTTTGAAGTATATTGTTTCAGTGTCAGTAAATAGGCTTCTGCCAAATCTTTTGCATGTTTGCAGAATGTTGTGTCCAAATGTGCCGTGATTTGTTTGGCCATTTCACTATTGTTCCATATTTATTTGATTCAGCCAGAAATAATCTGCAATTGAGCATCATTGTAAATATTTGAAGATACCTTCATTGCTGCTTTGGGGTTTGTGTCTGGAAGGTCAGCCTGGATTGGCCTCCATGTGTAAGTGTATGAACTTCCCCTAATTTGAAAGGAGACCTCTACTTCCTGGGGATAATGTGTACTTTTCTTCCGTTCTTTACTTTTACTTTTTTTTTTTGGTTTTTGAGACAGGGTCTCATTCTGTAGTGCAGACTTGTCCTTGAACTCACTATGTAGCCCAGGCTGGCCTTGAACTCAAGGCAATCCTCCTGCCTCAGCCTCTGAAGTTCTGGGATCACAGGCACATGCCGTGACACCCAGCTTAATGCATAGTTTTGTGTGTACATAAATGTGTGTAACTGGTATTCTTCAAACAACTGCTGCCGCCCCAGAGAACTTGAAGCTTGGGGCTTTCTCTCAACAGAACTGCAGGCTACGATCCTGAAGAATAGATTGGATAATGGTATTTGGACATATTTTTCCAAGCAACTAGCTTATTATAAAAATTAAATGTGAAATCATCTTCTCTCCAGGACCCACAGAAGTTTCCCGATATCCCAGAGCAGTACACAAGTGCACTGGAAGATCTCCCCATAGTCACGCCCGAAGGGGTTCAGATGTTCCAGGTGGGTCTCACTGTACCTCCACCTGTGTGTAGCCCTCGCCTGCCACCAACACCCCTGTGTGCTCCTTTCCACAAGGACAGACATGGCGGGTGCCCACTGTCTACCCAGCTTGCTTGTCTCAGCCACTTTGCTTCTCTCAGGGTGGCATGGAAGGGGATCTGCGTGCCCCTTCTCAGCGGCTCTCAGCTTCTCACCCAGCAACCCCACCTTGTCTTGGTCAGCATCCATCCTTCTCAACAGTGTCTGTCTTCTTTTGGCAGAAGCGGTTGAATTTTAACCAAAATACATCCCTGACTGTAGCACTCAATGGATGTTTTTAACCTACACTCACAGATATGGGGCTGTACTGCCTAGACCAGTGATGGTGAACCTTTTAGAGACTGGGTGTCCAAACTGCAACCCACAACCCACTTATTTATTGCAAAGTGCCAATCCTGCAATTAAACCTGAATACCGAAGTTTTTAGTTTAGAAAAAACAGCTGCTATCCAATGTTCAGTTGCTGGGGCAAGTTGGCCAGTGTACCAAAAGGTTCTGTGTGCCTGCTGCAGCATGCATGCCATGGGTTCACCATCACTGGCCTATAGTGGTTCCCGACTTGTGAGAAAGCCATGTATATCAGACCAGTTTTCAGGAAACTCCTGGTATAAAATAACTTGTGTTTGTTTCCAGTGTGTGGACCCCTGCCAGCCCCAACAAGACCCAGTTGGGTACCCAGCCATACACCAGGCAGCCCTCAAGCATGCCACAGGGGAAGCAGTGTTCATGGATGATATGCCCCCCGTGGGCCAGGAGCTCTTCCTCACTGTGGTCACCAGCACCAGAGCTTATGCCAAGATCATGTAAGGAGATGAAGGTGTACGCGGTGCTGCTGACAGTGTTTCCATTTCATATGCAAACTGAAGCTGTTTCATAAGTGCTCTGTGTAGAAGCTCCATCTCTGTGTATCTAATTAAGCATGGAATTCACATGTGTGTGTTTGTTTAAAATCACATCTCTTCAGAGTGAGGGTTGGTCACCTCATACACATAGCTGTAAAAGAATCAGTGGCCCAGAGTGAGAATACTCATGCTCTTCAGCGCGGGCCCTGCCTCCGGACCAGTTCCCGGACCTGCTGCAGTCTGTGTGCGTGGTGCAATCACACACACAATCCCCGAGCTCACCACAGCTACTAGCCCCACATCCTTGGATTTTCTCTCCTAGATCCATCAACACTGCTGAAGCCCTGGCACTCCCAGGGGTGGTCTCGGTGATAACAGCGGAGGATGTTCCTGGGGAAAACGACCACAAAGGAGAGATTCTCTACACGCAGAGTGAGGTGTGTACCGAGCTGCTGGGAGCTGGCGTGAGAACTGCTATGGCACTGACCCGCTGCTTCATGTCTATATCACAACATCCTGCTGGGGTCCAGGAGCCCCAACCCCGTGATCCCCAGGGTCCGCCTGAGTCCTATGAAGCCCTAGGTCCTCTGAGGAAGGTTCTAGACCACATGACAGCCAAGAGTGCAGCAGAGCACACAAAACCCTGAAGGAAGGCGGATCCCTGTCGACTGCATCTGTCACCACTGGGTGCAGAGCGTGCAGGCACAGGAGGCAGAGGTCCTCACGCTGTGACTAAGCTCTGCACCCATCCTGCCCCAGCCCCCTCAGGTCTATTTTAAACCCATTCTCATAGGCAGAAAATTGACTTCCTCTGGCCACAGAGCCCTTTGCTAAACCTGTGCCAGTGGGAAGAGCCATCCCTTGCCAGTGGCCGTGCGTTTGGCTTATTAACAGCCTGTGGCTTCCCCCAGGTGATCTGCGTGGGTCAGATTGTGTGCACCGTGGCTGCTGACACCCATGCTCAAGCCAGGGAGGCAGCCAAAATAGTAAAGATTGAGTACGAGGACACGGAGCCCAGGATCATCA
Organism: Dinomys branickii; assembly: GCA_004027595.1. Classification (NCBI taxonomy): domain Eukaryota; kingdom Metazoa; phylum Chordata; class Mammalia; order Rodentia; family Dinomyidae; genus Dinomys; species Dinomys branickii. The sequence goes on along the minus strand of PVLD010007953.1, from coordinate 1,271 downwards.
CAATCGAGGTATTCAGCGCCTGGCAGCCAGCTTGAGGGGGCAATGCGGGCCGGGCGGGGCGAGCGGCACAGAGGGCTGCCCAGCGTCTTAGAGCAGGGCTCTGGCAGTCTACACTGAGACAGAGCACTGAGGCCCTTCCTGCCCGAACCCCTCCTCCGAGCACTTCCCAGGGCCTGTGCAAATGCAGCCCATTGTGCCAGCCCTGCGACCTCCAGCCAAGGCCAAGAACACAGAGAAAGAGGCAGAGAGAGGTCCTCAGGCTGGGAAGCCTGGTGCTGTGGAGCTCATCTGAGTGGCAACCAGTCTGGTGTCAACATAGGGTCTCTGCCTCCTGCACACTTACTACCAACCCCCAAGCTCTGAGACAGATAGCGCATGGTGCAACTGCATGCCCGCTTCCAGACTCTTACACCAGCGAAGGCTTTGGTCAGTTACAGAAATGCCTCCTGCCTCAGTCTGAGCGTCTGTACAGTAGGAACACAAAGGGTCCACACACAAAGGTCACGGTGAGGTTTAAGCAAGAGAAGCCACGTACAGAGCTTGACCACCCGGTGCAGGGGCGAGTTAGCAAATGCAGAACCGTGTTGTTGCTGCTGCCACCAGGGCAAGGCTGGGCCGCTGTGTCCATGTCTCTGGTGCCTGGTACAGAGCTACACGCACAATGGTGTCAGGTCATCGTGCTGCATGAGGGGCCCGGGCAGCAGGGAGACGGGCAGGTGGGTATGTGAAGAGGAGGCCGCCCCTCATCCTCTCCAGCTCTCCCTGCCCACCAGCCACTCCCAGCTCTCCTTTCCATGCCCCTCAGCTCTGCCCCTCTCCTCCTGACTCCCACCCAGCCATCCTCACTACCTTCTCCCTGGAGCAACCCTCAGACAGGCCACCACCTCCCACACAGCCCACCACCCGCCACCCTCGCTCTCGGGCCACAAGGTCCTCTGGCCTGCACTCCGCACGGGACCCCGATGCCCCACACACAAGGGCACACTGCACAGCAGAGCCAGGGTCCGTCACGGCCCGGCTTCCGCCCACCTCTGGGCCTGGCCTCCGCTGCCTCCTGGTGGGAAACCTAAGCCCCGCCAGCGCCTGTGTTCATTCTGGCCACTCACTCTTCCTCCTTGAGCTGGTGTGGCCAAGACTGCGGGTGGCTCACGTCCCCTCCCAGGGACCAAAGCTACCCTGTCCACGAGCATCCAGGCCTCACGGGCTCATCCTTCCTGTCCTTTCCTCTGTCCGCTCACCCCAGAGATGGCAGCTTACTACCACTAAGCGGC
>PVLD010007952.1:0-87583 GCA_004027595.1 Dinomys branickii | reverse complement strand
AAAACAAAACAAAAAACAAGCGCCCTCTGCTGCAAGGTGAAAGTGTTTTCGTTTCCTCCTGGGTCCCAGTGCCAACAAAGCTAAGTCCTCTTTGCCCTTCCCTGGGTCCCCTTCTGTCCCTGTTTTTTCTTGTTGCACCTGAGAGGCTGGGGCTCCGGGGAGAAGCTGGCAGCCTGGGAGGGAGAGATCCTCTCTACCTGGGCTGTGCCCTCGTTTCCTGACTGTGCTGTGGGCAGCAGAGTGGTCATGGTGCAGGCCCCCAGTCCAGAAGTGACTTCTGCTCCAGATTGTGCCCCAGATCGTGTGGCCCTGGGAGAAGCTGGGGTTCACAGAGGTGCTGTGATTTAGCTAAGGACAACTTGTTCTGGAGACATAGGGATGCACCTAATTGCCGCTGGTTATTAGTTCCAAGTTTGCCCAAGTTTCTCCACCTTTGTCTCCCAAGGGTCCCCCGAACGCTGCCACGGTCACGTGATCCAACAGGTCCGGTACTGGGTGAAGGGGTGGGGCTGTTGTCACCTGGTCCTGTGCCCGGTTTTCTCACAGCTGTGGCTGCAGCGGCCCCTTGTGGCCATTTTTTAATTCCCAGAGGAAAACAGAACAGTGTGATAAAAGCCTCTTACCACAAACCACGAGCAAACAGCATATTAATGAGAAAAAGCTGAAAGATTCTCCCCAGACTCAGGAACAAGACAAGGGTGTCCACCACCCCTACTCCTGTTCATCGTACTGCTTGAAACATTAGCCAGAACAATCGAGCAAGAGGAGATAAAAAGGGATCTGCATAGGAGAGGAAAAAGTATTAATTGGAGATGTCTTGGTCCTGTAACCTAGCAGGCCCCGAAAGTTCCACCAAAAGACTCCTAGAATTAAGAACCAAATTTATCAACATAGTAGGATACAAAATCAACGCTCGAAAATCAATAGTGTTCCTGCACACCCATAAATTAGGAAAACAATACCACTCCAGTGGGGCATGGTGGTGCACGCCTGTCATCTCAGCACTCAGGAGGCTGAGACAGGAGGATCGTTGTGAGTTTGAGGCCAGTCTGGGCTACAAAGTGAGCTCAAGGCCAGCTTGAACTGCATAGCGAGACCCTGTCTCAAAAAGACAAAAAAAAAAAAAGGACAAAAAAAAAGGAAAGTAAAAGAATACCATTCCCAATAGCATCAAGAAGAATTAAATGTTTGTTCCTCCAGCCCCGTGGATCTTCCTCCCATAGCCCTGTGCCACCGTAGGGTGCCCAGGGAGTACTGTGATTCCCACCAGGGCCCACGCTGCTCCCCGGGTGGTCCTTGTGCAGTGAGCACCGGCTGGGTCAGTGTGCCATGGACCCTGGTTAGCTCAGTCAGCTGCAAGGTGGTGAGCGCCCACAGCCTCCAGGGGGCGCCGTGGTGCTGAGCTGCTCCACCTGGGCTTGTCCCGCACGGAGGAAGGAGTGGCTGGGCAGATTGGGGACAAAGGGCTCTGTTTTATTAGCCACTGTCCTTGAGCTGCCCCAGGGCTGGGAGCGAAGTGTCCCTGAGGCTGAAATAAGGAGGCTGACCTTGTTTTGTGGAGTGGGTTTGTAGACTTGCCCGCTCTCCTGGGGGAAAACGCATTCCCAGGATGCCTTGGTGGGAGGCGCAGGAGGGGTTTGTGAGGCAGAAATTTAGGGTGCGATGTGGAGGGAATGTGGCGCCCCAAGAAATGAGAGGCTCTGCATTGGGAACTGGGCCTTTCGAGGGGCCCTGGGTGGTGGCAACCTGTGGAGTTTGACATCTGGTCTTGGTGTTTGCTTCACAGGGGGAGGGGTGACAGGGACGAGGTGGTCCATTTCCCACGTGAGGGGGCATTTGCAAGGAAAACAGGAACCACGGAGCCCCCTTGTAGTGAAAGGGGATTGCCCAGGTGTATCATGTTTTGGGAGAAAATAAAATACTAAAATTAAAAAAGAAAAACTGGGTGAGTGCCCTGAAGCTGCAGTTTTACTTTTTAAAAATATGAGTTTTCTTGTCTCCTGTGGCCTATCTCATGCACACATGGCTTTGGCACATCATTAATCCTCTGAGCCTGGGGTGGCTCACTGCCCCCGCTCAGCCTGGCTGGTCAGGGAGGAGGGCGGAAGCACCAGGCACGGACATCCCGGGGGGAGGAAGGCCTCACGCCCCGCCAGCCGCACCCACCGGGCAGCCTCGAGCAAAGAGAGCAGGGAGTGCCGCTGGGAGCCGGGGCTTGGTGGAGAGCAGAGCCGTATGGGGGTGGATGCTCCGGATAGTTAGGCAGACAGACAGGCAGAGTTGCCTGTGCACCGGGGTTGATGCGGCTGTCTCTGCTTAGCCCATTTCAAAAAAGAAAAAGGCTAGGGGTGTAACTGAGTGCAGCGGCCCGAGGCTCCATCCCACAAAGCAAAGTCCGGCAGATCACTGCGCACAGCTCTGGCGGGCACAGCTGGACACGGGTCGTGGGGCTGAAGCCCCGACATGTGTGCAAACGCGTCCCTGAGGCAGAGAACCTGCCCCCTCGACGTCCAGCTCCACAGCCACTGGCATGCTTGCCTCGCTTCCTCTGCACCGCGCGCCCTGCCTCTGCTCCCGCAGTCACACCTCCCCTGACCTGGCTGCCCGCTGTGGAGCACCTGTGGTCACCCTGGGCTCGACCCAGTGGCAGACTCTGCCGTGTAAGGGACACATTCACAGGAGAGCACTCGCGCCCTCGGGGGGCTGTTACTCTGCAGGTGGCGCTGGAGATGAGGCGGGTTGAGACGTGAACAGGAGGGGCACTGCCCTGATCAGTCCCAGGTCGTTGTTGGCCCCTCTCCCGGTACCCGGCAGCCCCCTGGCCCCGGTCCCTCCCCCAGACTCCCTCCCGTCCCCTCCCCCAGCTTCTCCCTCCCACAGGCTACTTCCTCTCCCCTCCCTTCTGCCCCCCCACTACAGGGGCCAGTGACCAGCCGCTCCCATGAGACCTTTATCTCCTTTGTGGTGGGTGATGGAACCAGGTGTTTGCACAACTTGGCAAGGGCTCTGTCACTGAGCCACACCCCTTTTTAAAGTAAAGGTCTCATTAAGTCTCTAAGTGACCTAGGCTGGGCCTGAACTTTTATCTGCCTGCCTCAACCCACCCCACCTCCGATCGCTGGGATTACAACCGTGTGCCACTCACAGATGTTTTATACAAATCCACATCTGTCCTCTGCTGGCCCGGGTGAACCCTCACACACCAGGGTGAATCCTCCAGTGGTGCTCACAGCTGTCCCGGGCTGGGGCGGGCCGGGCTGGCCCTGTGCTTTGCATGTTTTCCTCCAAAACCCGCTGGGGTTGGTGTTGTTAGTCCCACCCCAGAGGAAACCGAGTTCTCTGAGAGGGGCTGTGCTGGCCTTCTGTGACCAGGCTACAAAGCTGGCAGCAGCTCTGTGAATCCCCTGCAGGCCACGCTGTGCCGAACCTGGCTGTGCTGGCTGTGACCCTCACGTATCGCAGGAGGCTGTGACTGCAGCTCGAACCAGATATGGCTCATTTCAAAGGCCAAGCTGTCACTTCCTGGCCGCCTGATCACTTATTACTCACAGCTACCTTCCCCCACTGTTGAGCTTCTGTTTGTCACTGTTGCCATAGGTTCCCTGGCCCTTGCCTGCCTCTCAGGTGCTGCGGGGAGCTGGCTGGGGCCGGGCCTGGGTCTCCTTCATCTCTGTATTCTGCACCCAGCACAAAGCGTGGCTCAGTGCCCACCTAGGAGGGGAGGAGGGCATGGGTGACTTCCCCGGGGCCTGGCCTTGGGCAGAGAGGGGACACTCAGGAGGCCGCTGGCAGCCACCAGACATGCAGGGCTGAGGTTGTGAGCTCCTTCTAAGCCAAGCCTGGGTCCCAGCCCCACCTTGTCCAAACTCCTCTGCGGACCTAAACGGTGAAGATTGTCTACTTGTTACAAGTGTGTGGTGCACATGGGTGCGCGCACATGCACACGGAAGGAGTGACACCGGGTGATGACACACAGAATTTAACTGTACAACAAAACATCTGGCTTTCTACATCCTTGGGCGTCTCAGGGTCTAGATGCCCCCAGCACCCTCTGCCACCCCTTTCTCCTGTGCCTGCTGACGAGCCGCGCACTCCCACCCCACCCCTGTGTGGGGGCCTCTCAGGTACTGCTCCTCTCCTCACAGTTTCACACAGTAAAACGGCCCCTCTCCAAGGGCTGCACAGTGTCCCCCGGGTAGGTGGTCACATGATGGACGTTTGGCTCTTTCCGGTCTCTTGCTATTATAAATAGCATCCTGCACACACGTCCTCGTGTATGGTGGCATTCTGCACACCTTTGAAGGACCCTTGGGCAGTCACACACCCACGTGAGGACGGGGGTCTCAGGCGGGATATGGGGGATTTGTGTTCATGCAGTTGTACTGATTTTGCCCCAAACAGCAATTCCATTTTGCCACAAACAGCGTTCCCCATATTACCAACCAATCTAAGTGCCCCCCCCCAAAGATGTGGCAAACAGGAGATTTCACAGTGGCGTGAATCTACATTTTTTGTCTTGAGAGCAAAGTTGAACATCTCATACAGGTAAATGCAATCTGCAGCCCAGAGTGGGGAGCACAGCTATCATCCCACCCAGTACGCCTGGAGGCTGAGGCAGAAGGGTTCAAAGTTTGAATCCGAATGGGGCCACTCACAGCCTGGGCTACAGAGTGATTTTGAGACCAGCCTGAACTGCACAGTGAGAGCCTGCCTCAAAGAGACAAAAGACAGAAAACAAACACACAAACAAAAAATGGGGCCATTTAGTGGCTGATTGAGCTCTCGTCTCAAAATATTAAAAAAATAAACACGAGGCTGGGGAGGATGCTCCCTGTGAAGGTCTTGGGCAGTGGCAAATAAAAGCAGTTTGTACCTCCTCTGGGGGACCTGTTTGCTTGCACTTTCCTTTGGCCCAGGGCTGTGTGGTTATTGGCATCTTAGATAGTCGCAGGAAGTCTTTAGGGAGCCTGAGGGTCTTAGCCTTTGGTCCACAGTAAGAGCTGTTTTCCTACTCTTTGCTCACACAAGTGTTGTAAGAGGCCCCCGTTTATCACTCCCCATCTCAGAGTCTAAGTTATTTGCCTCCTGGTCTTATCTCCTCGGTAAGGACCCTTCATATTTCCAGGAACTCGCTCTCCTGTTATCTGATTGAAAGCTTGTAGCCCCAGTGGAGGTCAGCACTGATGTTCCCGCTAGTGTCAGGTCTCTGGCACGTTCCAGCGAGTTTCTTGCGGAGAGCGGAGGCAGCAGCGGTTTCCTCTGGCCTCTCTCTTCAGGAGGTTCCAGTAGCAAACCACCTGGGAAGGTAGAGGTACCTGGAGAGGGCGCTGGGGGTTCCTGCTGGGTAAAATCAGATGGCGTTTCTTTGAGGAGATGACCAGGCGGGACTGCTGAGGGGGACCATTGGCAAGCTCAAGCTTCCAAGGCCTGGGGCTCCTCCGCGTCCGTGCCAGTGTAGCAGGCACCAGCCTTGAGCTTGGCATTTTTCCCAGGGGACTTGAGAGGGGTCAGTGCCAATCCGAAGCTCAAACAGCCTGCTGTCTTGGGAGTGCTGCGGCTCCTGTCTCTGACCCGGCCGTCTCAAGTCTTCTGCCCACGCCCACGAGACCTGGGCAGCGACCTGGCTTGCTTGCACAAAGAGTGAAATCTGAGACCCAAGTGGGTCTTGGTAATTTGGCAGCTGGGCAGACAGCGTCTGATGGAAGCCAAGTCCCCCAGGGAAGAAATGGCAGAACTCCGCGTGGAGCCTGGCGCCACATACCCGCTGCGTGGTTTCAGCAGAGGTGTGCAGTGGACCTCATGCTTCCAGCAGGTGGTTCTCAAGCCTTCCTGAGCCCTGGAGTCACCCTTGACAGGAGGCCAGGTCACCTGCAGAAGTGGGATCCAGGAACTGGTGTTTTACTTATTTATTTATTTTTGGTACTGGGAATCAGAGTCAGGACCTTGCATTTGCCAGGCAGGCGCTGAGCCCCTGGGCTACAACCCGGCCGTGGAAATGGTGTTTGGGGTGTGGGCCGCACAGAGTCCCCGCCCTAGAGAACGGGCTGCCCCAGAGTGGAGTCTGTTAGCTGGGAGTGGTTGGGTCAGAGTGGCTGGAGACAGGGAGCCAGGGCTGGAGGTCAGCTCCGGGTGGGGCAGGGTGGTGGCCACAGTCCTTTGTTCTTGCAGGGACAAGGCTGGGATTACGGAGATGGCGGGGGCGGGGGGGATGAAGGGGCACTATCCCCCTCCTCTGCACCTGGCCCCAGCTGGACACCAGCCCTTGTGTTCCCAGCTGCAGGGCACCCTGCGCCTGGCTGTCTGACTGACCTGGCACTTTGCGTGTGTCACTTCCTGGTTTAAAATCCATTAGTCCCTGCGGGAAAAGAGCATTCGACTCTGTGGCGCACCCTGCAGAGCCTGAGTCTGGTTCTACGTCACTCTACAGCCACTCCTGCCTGTTTGCTTCTCCTTTGGCACAGTGCTTAGATCTGGAGCAGGACCAGACCTCCTGGGCTCAAATCTTGGCTCTGTCCCTCACTACGCAGAAGCAAGGGGCCCTCAGGTTCTGAGCCAGAGGCTGGGGACAGTGAGTGTCTCCCTAGCACAGGGGGTTGTGAAGGTTTCATCAAAGTCCAGAGCACAGAGCCGGGGGAATGGGAGGTCTGCACATTGGCTATGCTCACAGGGTTCTCTTTTCTTGGTGAAGGGTCCCCCACCTGTCAGGGCCACCACTTGCACCACTTAGGGGCTCCTGAGGCTGTTCGGGCCCCTCTTCAGCCTGCCCCCTACTCTCCCGGATGGGCTGCCTTCTGTGACCCAGGTTGGCCGCCTGCCGCAGTCAGGAGCTGGAAGTGTTGGTCTCCTCTCCGCCAGCTTGATTATCACCTGAGGCTGAGAAGAACCGCATGTGTTCCCAGGGGGCCTCCTCTATCCCTGGCTTATAAACAGGCAGAGCCAGGCAAAAGTGCCCAGCTGAAGCAAAGTCTCACCGAAAGCCGGGGTCTGGCTTTGGGGGACAGAGAGGGTGAGTGTGTGAGCATGTGAGCGGGGGCAGGGGCGCACACACGCACGTGGGCATGAGGACACATATCAGTGTGTCAGCGCATGCGTGCTGGGGCGTCTAGTGTGTGTGTGTGTGTGTGTGTGTGTGTGTGTGTGTGTGTGTGTGAGCACGAGCAGGTGTTCGTGTGAGCACACGCATGTGAGCACATGGGTGGTGGCAGGCGAGCGCAGCTGGAAACCTCTGTGTGCTCCATCCTATAGCGTGGGAGTCTGGTCTCCCGTCTGGGGGGCTGAAGGAAGATGTTTCCTGTGTCCCGAGGTTAAGACTGGGACAGGAACAAGGCCGATGGGCCCAGCCGGGAGGAAGCTCTAGGCCCTGGGGTCCACCCTCAGCTCCTCCCATGGACCCCACTTCCTGGACCCAGGGACAGAGCCCCAAGGCCTGCAGAGGGATCCTCCTCCTCAGCCTGCCCCTAGAGGGGTGGGGGCTGGGCGGGAGGAGCTGGGGGAGGGGAGGAGTTGTCTGGGGGTTCCCCTCTGCCAGGCTGGGGTGCTGCTCAGGTGCTCTGCTGAGGACAGGGGCTGGCATGGAGCAGAAGTGGTGCCTGAGCGAGCCCGGGGTTCCCTCCTGTCTTTGTGCCTGGTGTGTATAAGTCTTTGGGGTGGGGAGTGTTTCCTTCAGGCTGAGGGTCAAAGGGCCTCTCTGTGGGTTGGACATCAGCAGGCCTCTCCCTGAGCGTGGCGTTTCCTCCCTGGCCCACTGTGGCCAGGCAGTTCCCATTTGGTGAATGCTTGTGCTGCAGCCGGCTTCAACCAGTGGCAGCGGGAAGTTCTGGGACCCGGCGGCTCCAGGGCTCCTAGTGACCTCCTGCCCACCCGCCCCGCTGTCTGGCTCCCGCAAGAACCCAGCCAGGCCCTCCCCCAAGGCCTTGAGCTGCCAGGGATGGGCTGAGTCAGAACTGGAAAGGTACAGACACTCCCCGGGCCACCCTAGAGGCGCACAGATCACCATGGCTTTGTAGAAAATGTAGAAAATGGCAGTCCCGGTCAGTCCCTTCCTGCTCCTTACCCTGAGGTGTGGACCCCGAGGGCGGAGCTGGTGGACGAAGGAGCCTTGGTCCTCCCTCCGTCCAGGGGCCTTGGGGCTGGAGACCTAGAGCACACATTTGGACAGGGGCACTCGTTTGGTCAGGAGTGTTTCCAAGGCCAGCTCTGGGACAGGGGTCCTGGAGGTCCTGCCTGGACTCCGAAGTCCTGGGCTCCAAGATCCCACCCCCACCCCCGGGGACTAAATCCAGCTCCTGGTGAAGGTCCAGAGCTCTTGTGCCTCACCCTGGCCCTGGGTTCGCCTCCTGTACCTCGCTCTGACCTCCAGGTTTGTATCCAGTGTGGCGGCTCAGCTTCCTGCCCGGCTCAACCCCCTCCCCATTCTGACCCTCATCCCCAGGCCCTGGACCTCTTCCGGGCTCTGTCCTAGGGCCATCTCCTCAGAGAGGCCCCCCACTGAGCTCTAGGACTCCTTCCCCCTGGCCAGGCAACTTGGAAGTTTTGTCCCTGAAGGCGACTGGAAGGTGACTGCCACACAGAAAGGTCCAGAATCCCTTGTTCAGGCCAGCTTGGGGGAGTTTGCCTCAAACCAAGAGAACGACTTGCCCTTTGCAACAGATCTGCTAAATTCTAAAGAAGGGCTCCCTCTGTTCAGTAAATAGCCCTCCCACAGTGACCAGCGACTCCGCAGGCAGCCTAGGGCTCCGGCTCCCCCAATCCTGATGGCCAGCTCAGCGGACCTGCGGTCCTGCAACCCTGTCTGCCCTCTTTCCTGGGTCTGTCCAGGGGCGGGACCACGGCCAGGGGCAGGGCAGGGCTCCACATGGCCCCACACAGAGTGGGAGGATTGCAAGGTGAGGACACTGGCCCCAGCCAGCGGGCCCCTCCTGGTGCCGGGGACCCTGAGCCTCCTCATGTCCCAGGCCTGGCTTCCTGGGTGTGGAATGTGGCACCCAGGGGCAGCTGATCGCACCGGACGGCTGCTGTCCCCACAGCGCTGGACTCTCCCCTCCCCCACGGCAAGCTCCAGTTCTGGTCAGGCTGGTTTTTCCTCCCGCAGGTTGCGGAGGGGCATGGGGTCATCCTGACTCAGCCACCTGCCCTGCCCCCTTGGCTGGGCTCCCGCTTTAGGGAGGGGCCCTACAAGAGCCGTGGCCGCTGGCTGTGAGTCCCCACGATGCTGCCTTCAGTACAGCCCTTGCTGTCACGGCCAGGCCAGCTGTGTCCTTCAGGCACCAGCAAGCTGGGCTTCCCAGGTCGGGAAGACCCCAAGAAGGAGCTGTGTGGGGTGCAGACTCTCGCTGGCAGCACTGCCCTGGGACCTGGCCCGTGTTTCTGGAGCAAAGCTGCTCCCTGTGCTCTGTCTCTCTGTCCTCCTGTTTGTCACCAAGCCACCACCACCCTGTGTTTTTGCTGCTGCGTCTCCCTGTCCACTGCACCTCTACAGCAGCTCCCAGGCCCTGCAGGGTCCTGCACCCTGGCTGGGCCTGCTTCCCTTATCTCAAGACCCCATTCCATCCCAAACCCAGGGACGTTTCTAACCCGCCAATCTGACCGTGCCGCATCCCCGATGGAAACGGCTTTCCCTGGTCCTTAGGGCTGAGTCCAGCTCTCCATCCAGCCTGAGTCCATGCTGACCTCCTCGCTGGAGCGCACACCCCTCGGGACCCTGTCTTCTTCTCTCCCTAGCAAGCAGCTACTGGCCCTTCAGGTCCTTGGGGACAGCTGTCCATGCCCTGGCACAGGAAAGGGCGCACACAATTCCCAGATGCCCTGGTCCCTTAGCTCTGCATGGTGGCCCCTGCGGTGGCCCTCAGGCCCAGTGCCCTTAGAGATCACCCTGTCCTGTCACAATGTCCCCAGAGGCGTGGTCACAGGTGCTGGCTGCAGGCCCACACAGTGCACTCTGCCCAGCCACCCTCTCCAGCCCTGGGGTAAGCTTGCACCTGCCTGAGCAGGGACTTCTGCAGGGGCCAGCTGCTTATGTCCCCAAAGCTCCTGATCTTCAGGGAGCCAGAGTGGGAGGGGCTGTTCCCTCAGGCCAAGGTCACCAGGGTGAGGAGCCCTCTGGTACCACATACTTTCCAAATTCCTCCTGCAGCCCCAGGGACCCAGGCCTGGGGACAGAGTTCCCTCTTCTCCCTAGGCCTGCTCCTCCCCTTTCCGAACTTCCTCTTTCTTTTCCGGGGTCCAGACGCAGATGTGCGGATGGACAGAGCCCGGGCTATTGGTGGTTACTGTACTGACTTCAGCCAGAAAGCATTTACATCAAACAAACAGACAATGCTAATTATATGTAGCGTCAGAATTAAAACTGGACGGATCGTGCTTAAGTTTCCTCTGACGGCTGCCCATCCGCGGGCGTCTCTCCCAAGGCAGCCCCTCTCTGTGTCTGTGCTCCTCTCCTTCTCTGCGGCCCCTGGAGATTCATAGGACCTGAACACAGAGGTCCTCTTCCCGGCGGCCCCAGAGGTGCATTTGTCCTGTTACAGGGAGCACTTTCCTGCGCCCAGCTGCTGACTCGAAGGGATTTTCCTGCCTCTCTTTGTTGACGTTCGCTGTTTGATTTCTGCTTCTTCTCCGCCCTAGTGTGCTGTTCTGCTGTGTACCCCAGCCCCACCCGGCTAGCAGCTGTTTCTGTCTTTTCATGATTGTAAACAATGCTTCAAAGAGCACTCTTTTTTTCTCTCTCTTTGTGGCACTGGGGATTGAATTGAGAGTCTTTCTACAAAGCTACATTCCCAGGCTCTTTCTTTTTTCTTCAATTTTTATTTTGTGACAGGGCTTTGCTAAGTCACCAAGTAGCCCAGGCTGGCCTGGAATGTGCAGTGAGCCTCCTGCCTCAGCCTTCCAGAGTGTTGGGATTATAAGCGTGCGCCACCATGCCCTGCTCAGTGTGAACTTTTGAATATCGCCTGCAAAGCGGCGGCTGTACCACCAGCACATCTGAGGGGTTCCTTGCTTGCACTTCCTGGGTGTGTGATGTTATCGGACTTGGTAGCTTCGCCAGTGTACTTGGGGCTGGTAATGCTCTGGCTCTCTCAGGGGCTGGAAGATGAGGAAGGCGCTGCCTCCAGTAAGGGATTTGGTGCTGTGTATACAAGTTTCCAACTGCATGACTTTGTGACTTCTGCTTCTCCTCTCCAGGCAGCTGGCGCCCCAGTTCCTGAGCTGCACTGAGAATCTCCTTTTATTTTATGGGCTCCCTGCCCTTGCCTCTTCCTGCGCCCTCAACTCCGGGGCTCGTCTCTCTCCCCTGTGTTTTGGAGCCTCAGGAGGCCGTGAGAGTGAACGTGTGGCTCCTTGCCCATGTCCCCAAAGCCAGTTTGTCCCTGGAGTCGCCCTGCAGCCTGGCACCTGGCCACTAAGTGCCTCGGGCACAGAAGGAGGGGCTGGTGCAGGTCGTGGGATTCAGGACCTCAAGCTGAGGTTGCTGGAGCAGAGCTGGCATCTGGGCAAGGGCTTGCTAACTTACAGGCAGGAAGTTCTTGGAGGCTTCTTTTCCCTCTCTGCCCTCCAGCTCATGATTGTGCTCTGCTGGGCCCTTGGGTCCTCTCTCCTGCTAGGCGAGCTCAAGGAGACCAGGGTCAGGCCCAAGGTGGGGTGTCACAGTGGGAAGGCCAGGCCAGGACCGTGCTAGGTGACACTCCACTTGCCCCACCTGGATGGCGTGTTCCTGGGAGGTGGAGGAAGACTCCTTGGCCTGCGTCCCATGAGAACAAGGAAGGTGTCAGAGGTCTGGGCGGTGGCTTCGGGGAGTTACAGCTTTGTGCTGGGCTCTAGGTCCACGACTTCCTGGTGGGACCTCAGCTGCATTATTAATCTTTAAGCATTTGAATTGAAACCTTTGCGTTTTCTTGGCTGTCAAATGGGGTCAGTACCTGATCAACAGAATTCACTGAAATAATGTCTACAGAGGTTTAGTGTAGCGGCCCTCACAGTAGAGGCGGGCTGTGGTCATCTACTCCCACTCCCGTCTACTCTGGGGCGGAGGCCCCTGCCCCTCCTTCTTTCCAGTGTCCTCTAATCACAGTCCCATTTCCACAGGGGTAATGAAAACCCCCTTCCCTTAACCTCTCCTGCAGGTACTGTCTTCATCTGCTAAGTGCAAGAAGCTTCTGTGAGCTGGGTGTGGTGGTGCACACCTGTAATGCAGGAGGCTGAGGCAGGAGGAGCATTGCGAGTTTGGGGCCAGCAAGGGTTCACAGTGATTTCAAGGCCAGCGTGAACTGCACGGTAAGACCCTGTCTTATCCTGCACAAGCTTCTATGTATTTCCAGGGGGGACCAGAAGACACCAGGACCTGGAAGCTAAACTCAGCTTGTCCCCAGCTAACCGGGTGACCTTATGCAGTGGCTTTATTTAGCCAAATATCCTTGGTCCAGACCAGCATTTCCTGTAATTTGTAGGATCCGAGTAAATATTCCCAAAATATCCCATGGGGCTGGGTGTGGTGGCACATGCCTGTAATCCCAGCACTCGGGAGGCTGAGGCAGGATGACCATTGCCGGTTTGAGATCAGCCTGGGCTACAAAGTAAGCTCAAGGCCAGCCTGAGCTGCATAGCGAGACCCTGTCTCAAAAAGACAAAAAAAAAAAAAAAAGATCCCATGGTTGAACATAACTAAATAAGTATACTTGTAACTGTGACAACTACATGCTGTTGAACGCCAATAATGTTACATAGTAAAATAGTGAGGTTGCGCAGGTGCTTGCTGCCGGCCAGGCACAGTGACTGACCCTTTCCAACCGTGGTCCCAGCGCCCCTCCCCAACAACCCTGTGAGCCCGGCCTCCTCTTCATCATCTTGTTCACTTGGTGAGAGATAGGCTGGAGTCTGCAGGGCTTCTGGCAATGAGCAGTGAGCCCAGAAGGCATTTGGAGCCAGCAGCTGAGGCTTTCTGGACTGGACCGGGTTTCTTCCCCCTGGAGCTCGTGGTGCTGACGGGCAGTGAGGCTGGGCCCCCAGCAATCTTCCCATCACTATCTCTGCAGCCCTCAGCTGGGCTCTGCAAGGGGCTTGTCTTGGTTACTTTTTTCTTGTTGCTGAGATAAAATACCCAACACCCAAAATGAAGGAAGGAGAGGTTTATTTAGCTTACAGTTTGTGGAGGTTTCAGTCCATACCTGGCTGGTTCTGAGGCACAGTGGCACATGGCAGAGGGCAACAGTTCATGGTGGTGGTACACAGCAAAGCATCAAGTGTAAGAAGGGAGGAATGGCAGGCAGGAATGGCCACCGGCTGACTCTTTTTCTCCCTTATATATACAAACTATCCGTCTTAGGGTGGGTATAGCTCTCGCACCCATAATCCCAGCATTGCATCATGGGTCAGTCATAAACTCTAAAAGCCACCCCATAACCACATGAGGATTTGGGGGGGACATGCAGACACAAACCATAACATTCCACCCCTGGCCTCCCGAAGACTCATGCGCATCCCTTTACACAAATAGCATTTAGTCAATCTGCAAGAGTTGTGAATGTCCTAACAGTTTCAGTATTGCTAAAAAGTCCAAGTCCCAAGTCTCCTCCGAGATATAAGGCAAACTCTTAGCTGTGAGCCCCTGTACAAATGAAAAGTTAAACACTTCCAAGATTCAATGGCACAAAATACACATTACCATTACAAAAGGTACAAACATGGGGATACAGAGCATTGGGAACCAAGCAAGTTCAACATCCAGCAGGGCTAATATTAGGTCCTATAGCTCCAAATCCAGCATCTGAAGCAATCTGTGGCACATTGTGAGCTCCAAAGGGCTTGTATGATTCCACCCCTGTGGCATTTCCAGTGGTTACATCTCCTAGGGCTTCTCTCTTGGGCCCACTTTGCTCCCTCCTTGCAGCCTTCCTCAGATGATTCATGGTCCTGGCTTTTCTAAACTTCTGAGGTCTCCAGTGCACCTTTTGCTTCACACTTGCAGCTTTACACACTGCCCCTCAGGGGCACACTGCCTGGCCTCCCAGGCCTTCTGAAATCTGGGTGGAAGCCTCTTTAACCTCAGAACTCTTGCATTATCCATGCACCTAAAGCCAGGGCCACATGGATGATGCCAAGGTCTGCTGTCACCTGGAGCAGTAGCCAAACTTTCCTTTCTCGTGGCCATAGAGGTTGAGTGCCTGGGTCGCTGGGCATTGAATCCAATTTTGAGGAACAAATTCTCCGTGCTGCTGCTTTTCTGGAACCTGGTGTGGCTGGCACGGCCATTCTGGAACCTGGTGCAGCCGCTGCCGCCATTCTGGAACACGGCGCTCTGTGGTTTCCTTCTCAAGGCAAGGTCTTTCACTTTTGCAGTTTTGAGGCTGCAAAGGATGGAGACTTGCTGCCTCTTGTGATGCTCTCATGCCATCTTTTCCACTCTCTTGTTCCTCTTTAGCAATCAGTTCTTTTTCTTTCTTTTTTTTTTTTTTTTGGTGGTACCGGGGATCGAACTCAGGACCTTGCACTTGCCAGGCAAGCGTTTATTCAACTGAGCTATATCCCCAGCCCCCTCTTTAGCAATCAGGATCTCCTCAATTCCACCTTGCACTCCACAGCTTTACTGGAGCTGCCCTTCTGGCCAAACTCACAACAGTTTAAATCATCCTGCTGGGCTCTTTGCTTTGCATTCTCAATATAAATCTGGGTAAAAGCCGCCAACAATAGCCATGCCACTGCCCAACATTGAACTGCCTTGAAATGTCTTTTGCCAGATTAATCAGTTTGCTGCTGCCCTTAATCTCAGTCTTAGGCAAAGTCTTTGGACAGGAGCAAAATGCAGACAAGCTTTCTGCCAAGCCATAACACACATCGTCTGGAGTCCAACAACCAATGCAGTCCTTCTTTCCAGCGGAAACCTTCCGAACCCGGTCTTTACTGGCAGGATTTCTATCAACCTTCTAGTCTTCTGAGCTCTGCCAAGAACCTCCCAGACAGAACAGCCAAAGGGATTCTGGCTCTAGTCTTTCAGGCGACATCTCTGAACCTTTCCAAACTCTTCCCACAAGCTATTTCCAAAGGCTCTTGAACCACATGGTCAGGTATAGTCACAGCAACGACCCCACTCCACTGGTACCAAATTCTGTCTTGGTTACTTTATTCCTGTAACTGAGACAAAATACCCAACACCCAAAATGAAGGAAGGAGAGGTTTATTTAGCTTACAGTTTGCGCAAGTTTCAGTTGATACTTAATTGGTTCTGAGGCAGAGTGGCACATGGCAGAGGGCAACGGTTCATGGCGGCGGTACACAGCAAAGCAAGAAGCGCAAGAAGGGAGGAATGGCAGCGGGAAATGGAGGCCAGCTGCCTCTTTCTCTCCCTTACATATACCAACTATCCGTCCTAGGGCGGGTATAGCTCTCACACCTGTAATCCCAGCATTGGATCACGGATCAGTCATAAACTCTAAAAGCCACCCCGTAACCACATGAGGATTTGGGGGGACGTGCAGACACAAACCATAGCAGGGCTCCTCTGGTCCTGCCCTCCTGGAGCCAGAGGAGGAGCAGGCATGGGTGGTGGGGTGCGTGGAGGGTGTCAGTCTCTTTATGGAACAAAGGCAGCCAGAAGCCCGGGCTGCATCTCTGGGGCGTGGGGGCTTGTTCTCTGAGCTCCGGGTGCCCCTTGTCAAGGGAAAGGCCCACAGCCACAGAGCTCTGGCAGGCGCGGGCAGCGGAGCCTTGGAGACTTGTGGGGCCCCAGAACCTGCAGGACCAGGTCTTTTTTTAAAAGTTACTTTTGTTCTCCCTCTGCTCCCCTTCTTTCCTCCCCCTCCGTTTCTTTGTCCCATTCTCACTTGTGTCAGTTTCCTAACAATCAGATACTGGCTTATTAGAGGGACTTGGTTGACAGCAAAAAACCCCCAAAACAAAAACCCCATAAATACGTCCTCTAATGAGTTCACACTTGCTAAGGAAAACTGTTCTCACTCTGAAGATGCGACAGTGCTGTTTTCTCATGTGTTCCTTTTCCCTCTGTAAATAATGTGGACTTATTTTCAGGGGCGTTATCATAAACTATTTTCTTCTGACGTTTTAGAGAGAAAAAAGATACACGTAACACTCAAACCTAGCTTCAAAACAGGTTAGTAGGACAGTGACAATAGTTGGTACATTGCGTATTGTCTCCGTAGTCCTGCAGAGTATGCGCGCTGGGTGTGATATCTTGTCCAGACCATATTAGTGATACAGGAAAATAAATCTCCCAACCTGACTGATATCATTGTTTTTTTTTTTTTTGGCGGTACTGGGGATTGAACTCAGGACCCTGCGCTTGCTAGGCAGGCGCTTATTCCACTGAGCTATATCCCCAGCTCCTCTGATATCAGACAAGTTTGTGTCCTCTAAAACCGAAGAATGAATTTTAGGAACAACGGAGGTTAAGAGCAGAATATATTTATTGAGAAAAAGAAAGCTTCTATCCAAGAGGGGGACAGAAGGGGGGCCCGAGTGGGTTACCCACGACTCTGCCTTTTCCAGGGACTTTATAGGGAAAAACCATGAGGTGAGGCGGGTCCAAGGTAGGGGAAGTGGACAAAACTATGGTCAGCCAATAAGATTACAGGTATAATTGTCCAGGTAAGACTGAGTGGACTGAGATCAAATGGGGAAGCGAGTCACGCAGCAAGCGGGCATGAATGCAGAGCTGGGCTTTTTCTGTGGGAGGTCAGGCCAGTGACTTCCTGGCTCTTTGAAGGTCGTTGTTACTTACTTATCAGTTTTTGATGTATGTGGCTGCCCCTGGTTAGCCCCCCTTGTCTTGAGGTCTGGCCCACAGGTATCTTATCTTTTGTGTTGGCTCCTTCCAGGGCGCAGCCCTGTCTGACGGCCTACAATATTTTTAACTAACTCAGCTGTCTATAACATTAGCACAAAACTTTTTTTCAGTGAGCTAAGAAGTGGCATAAGCATCTTCACTATCTTGTGTATACAGATTTTTTTATTTTTTCTCTTCATTCCTTTCTGCTTTCCCCATCATAGTTTGTCTTTTTTTTTTTGTCTTTTTGAGACAGGGTTTCACTATGCAATTCAGGCTCGCCTTGAGCTCACTTTGTAGCCCAGGCTAGTCTCAAACTTGCAATGATCCTCCTGCCTCAGCCTCCCGAGTGCTGGGATTATAGGTGTGTGCCACCATGCCCGGCAGTTTGTCTTTTCTTTTGAGCAGTTTCTTCCCAATTCAAGATATCTATCGAATTGTATTTTTCGGATCTTATCTACTCATTTGGTGTGTTACACTAGGGGGGCAACACCACATTTGCACGGTAGATCTGATTTGTCACTGGGGAGTAGGGTCTTCCATTCTGGAAGGGGCCTGAAGAGGTGTCTGGGGGCTGGGATTCCCTGGAAGGGAGCAGAGCTCCGGACACTCAGGACTGCAGGCTGGGGTCAGGAGGCCAGAAGCCAGAATCTGGGAGCCCTGGCCATGGGCCTGTGGCCCTGAGGGGCAGGAGTGCCCCTCCTCTTGGGCTGTGTGAGGATCCAAGGAGGCCTGGTCCTGGGCGCCACTGGGGTCCACTGCTCCATTGTTCTGGAGGCCTGGACTAAGCGCTTCTGAATTCAGGGAGCTCAGAATGCCTTAATCTTTGGGGCAGAACCAGCGGCCTTGCTCTGTTTCCGAATACAAAGTCCCCCGCAGAGCGCCCCACAGGCCAGTCACACCGTGACACTCACCGCACCTAGCAACTATCTGCCCCACCCCCACCCCGCCTGGCCTCGGGGCAGATAAGGAGCGACTCATCCAGCCCCGAGGGAGGCCAGCCGCACCCTGCTTTCCCAGCCCGCCCCGTCCCCCTTCCCCCTCTGGGCGCCCCAGACCTACTTTCCCTCCTCCTACCTCTGCTTTTCCACTTTGAACAGCTTGAGGCTGGTCTGGCCAGGTTCCTAGATAGGAGGGTGGCTGCAGGACGATTCTTTGGGGACTCAGTGTCCCAACACTGGGCTTTAGAGTTAGGGGACTCAGTCCCAGGAGACCCAGGTGAAAATACACATACAGGAGGGCTGAGCGGGCCGGGGATACTGCCCGGCAGCACAAGTGCCTGCCTGGCAAGCACAAGGTCTTTAGTTCGATTCCTGGTACAAAAAAAAAAAAAAAAAAGGAGGCTGAGAGGGACCAGTCCTCACTCCCCAGGGGAAGCTGAGGCCCGGCCGGGAGAGTGACTGGCCTGTCCGTCTCCCAGACACCATCTCAGGGCTTCTGTTCTAGAGGGGGATGCCATGAAGACAGAAGGGACCCCGGGGCGGCCTGGGACAGGGGCGGTCATGGGGCAGGAACTGGGCCAGGTGAGACTTGTGGGCCCATGGTGGGGTTGTGGACAGGGACAAAGGGCTGGGGCCGGGGGAGAGGTGGGCCGGAGGACCCCGCAGGCACCTGGGCTCAGTGTGGATTTTTAAACTCCTCCCAGAAGCCTCCGGAGGGTGGCCAGACCAGCCCATTTTTGCCTGGTTGGTGCTAAATTCTTCAGGGGCAAACTACCTGCCTGCTCCAGTCTCAGATTCCTGGGGGAGCCCCACGGATGCCCGAGGAATGCAGGCTTGCGTGGGGGCCAGGTTGGGGGCTCAGATGAAGCCTGGACTGAGAAGGCGCCAGTCCAGCTGCCAGAGCCACTCCCCACAGCCGCTGCCAGGTGTACTGTCACCTGGGGCACCGAGCGGCGGGTGGGGTGGGGCAGCTTTGTCTCCGAGGCCAGGAAGCCTGCGGCACCTCCATCCGGAAATGGCCTTTGTCTGAGGGGGCGGAGGAGGGGTTGGGGTGAGGGGAAGCCCCTCGGGGCGGGCTTCCGGGGCTGTGGTTTCCGTAGGCCGAGGGCACTGGTGCTGGGCTGGGGGAGGGGGCTGATGCTGCTTGTGAGGTGCTCAGGGTCACAGGTGGGAGGGGGTGGGGGGTGGCTGGGCGGGTGCTGTAGGACCTCATCTTGGAGGAGCTGTAATTCTGGGGCTGTAGGGTGGGGGAGGGCCAGAGGGGCCCCTGGAGAGCCAGTCAAGGGGCAGGCGCCCCGCAGCTTCGAGGGGCGGGGAGGGTGCTGGGCGGGAGGGGTGCGGGGAAGTGACCAATGGGAACAGCGCGCGTTTGCCCTCGGAGCCTGCAAATTCCTCAAGCCCCAGCTGTCCACCCGACCCCACCCCCTCCGAGGCCTTTGGCATAAAAGACGCCAGGTGAAGGGCTGGCCGCCTCTCTTGCTGTGCAGCTCTGGTCGCCGTCGCTCGGTTGCTCCTGTCCTCCGTTCGCCATGACCTCCTACAGCTACCGCCAGGCCTCCCGCCAGTCCTCCGTCTCCTCGGCCCTCGGGGGCCTGGGCGGCGGCTCCGTGCGCTTCGGGGCGGGGGGCTCCTTGCGCGCGCCCAGCATCCACGGCGGCTCCGGGGGCCGCGGCGTGTCCGTGTCCTCCGCGCGCTTTGTGTCCTCGGGCGCGGGGGGCTTCGGGGGTGGCTTCGCGGGCGGGATGGGAGGCCAGGACGCTCTGCTGGGCGGCGATGAGAAGGTGACCATGCAGAACCTCAACGACCGCCTGGCCTCCTACCTGGACAAGGTGCGTGCGCTGGAGGCGGCCAATGGCGATCTGGAGCTCAAGATCCGAGACTGGTACCAGAAGCAAGGACCGGGCCCGGCCCGCGACCACAGCCACTACTACAAGACCATCCAGGATCTGCGTGACAAGGTGGGCGGGCGGTCACCTTGGACTGGGCGTGCACCGTGAGGACATGGGGTGGGGAGGGGCATGCAGGGGACAGGTGGGGGGTTAAGAGAGAGGCCAGGTGGGACACGTCCTGGGCCGCCTAGGGGGGTGATACCCAGGAGCTCAGCAAGGAGCAAGATCTTGGCTAGGGAGGAACTGGTTCACTGCGCTAGATCCGACTGTGGGACTCAGGGGCCGACCCCTGAGTTCCTTTCTCAGGTCTGGTTTCCATCAGGCAGGGTTTGGTCTCCTCCCACTCCTCCCCAGCCACTTAGTCTGAAGAGTAATCCCAGCACTCTGGGAGGCTGAGGCAGGAGGATGGCAAGTTCTAGTTCTGCCTGGGGAATTCAGTGAGGTCCTCTGAAAATAAATGGGGCTGGGGGTGTGGCTCAGTGCAAAGGTCTTGGGTACAATCCCTGGTGTGTACGTATGTACACCCCCCCACAAACACACACACTGGGCAGAGTGGGAGAGCCCATGTGTTCCCCAAGTAGGGGAAGGGAGAGATAGGGCTGAGGCTCCACCTTGGCTACGCAGACCTCTGCCCTGGAGTTCCAAGTGCAGGGCCGGCCAGTAGCTCCCTGGGGTATGGCCACAAGCTCCAATGGGCCTTTCTGCTCAGAGTGGTCACTGCCCCCATAATACAGGAAGAGGGAGAGCTAGTGGTTTTAGCAACCCTTTATCGAGCTGTGTGTGGTGATGCATAATTGTAATTGCAGTACTTAGGAGGCTGAGGCAGGAGAATCACCTCAAGTTCAAGGATGGCCTGGACTACATAGTGAGACTCTCAGAAAACCAAACCAAACCAAAAACCCCAGCTAGAATAGTGGTTATCAAACATTTAAAAATGTGGTCTATAATGAGAAACCCATTACCCGGGCTGGGGGTGGAGCTCAGCAGTAGAGTGCTTACCTAGCAGCGAGAGTTCAGTCCTCAGTACCACTATTAGCAACAAAACCCTAACGAAAAGCAGACACTTTCCTAGGGCCCAGAACCTCATCGCACCTCCTCTCCTCCCTTCTGCACCTATTCCCTCACTCACATGGGCCAGAGTGGGTGCGCGCATACACACACACGCCCATGCACCCACGCCCACGCACATGCGCCGTGACTCAGCTCTGCCCACAGGTGAGCCCGGCGATGCAGCTCTCCCCCAGGCCACGCAGTCACAGACTGGGCAGCTTGGCAGGTTCCCAGCTCTGCACTCTGGGTGCCCACAGGTTTAACAAGAGCCAGGTCCGAGGACCTGGCACAGAATGGGCTCCTTTTCCTGAGGGCGGAACGTCCTCGGAGAGAGGGGGTGCAGAGCGAGGCGCCAGTCCCCTCCTGTGCCCAGTCTGGTGTGTGGACCCGTTTGGGCTGTGCAGAGCGTCCTTGGGCACTGGGCTCAGACGACCTCCCCAGGCTGCCCTGCTGACCCCACCTGGCACTCTGCCCAGCTCCTGGGTATAGGCTGACTCCAGAGAGCAGGCCAGTGGGCATCGCCATATGCCTAGGGAGTGAGTGCACAGGGTGGGCAGTGCTGGTGTGGCGAGCTGGTGCCAACCTCTTATGGTCTGCCTCCAGATTCTTGGAGCCACCATTGAGAACTCCAAGATCGTCCTGCAGATTGACAATGCCCGCCTGGCTGCGGATGACTTCCGGACCAAGTGAGTGGCTGACTCCCTGGGGGGCTGTGGGAGCCCAGGTTGGCTGGCAGGGTGTGGAGGCACAGGGCCAGTGCCACAGAGCCAGTGCCAGACTGACTGCCATGCTTCCTCTGAAAGGTTCGAGACGGAGCAGGCCCTGCGCCTGAGCGTGGAGGCCGACATCAACGGGCTGCGCAGGGTGCTGGACGAGCTGACCTTGGCCAGGACTGACCTGGAGATGCAGATCGAGGGTCTGAAGGAGGAGCTGGCCTACCTGAAGAAGAACCACGAGGAGGTGGGCGGCTGGGCCTTTGTTCACCTTCAGCGTGGCCCTGGGTGATGCTCAGGGCTCCTCCTGGGTTCCAGCAGGGGATGGTGGGGACCTGGTCTATCTACTCCTTGATGCTGATCCCTCAAAATCCATGCTCTTTGCCATGGGGCTGTAGGAAGGGGGTCACCTGGCCCAGGCCGTGCAGGTATGGGCCCCGGCATGCCCACTTCTCTTCCTTTCCAGGAAGTCAATGCCCTGCGGAGCCAGGTGGGTGGCCAGGTCAGTGTGGAGGTGGATTCTGCCCCAGGCACGGACCTTGCTAAGATGCTGAGCGACATGAGGAGCCAGTATGAGCTCATGGCCGAGAAGAACAGGAAGGATGCCGAGGCCTGGTTCACCAGCCGGGTACGGAGGGCAAGCGGCTGCCCTAGGTGGGGGCGGCAGGGAGAAGGCTTTGGCCCCTCCCCGCAAGCCCTGACCTTGCTCATCCCTTCCTGTGTCCCAGTCTGAGGAGCTGACCCGGGAAGTGGCTGGCCACACGGAGCAGCTCGAGGTCAGCAGGACTGAAGTCACAGAACTGCGACGCACACTGCAGGGTCTTGAGATAGAGCTGCAGTCGCAGCTCAGCATGGTATGTTGCCCCCGCTCCCTGGGACGCTTGCAGCTGTGGGCAGCTTGGCTGGGGGCCGTGTCCAAGCCCTCTCTGGTCATCTAGTTCTATTGAGTCATGGTGCCTTCTCTCCTCCCTCCCTTGCCACAGAAAGCCGCCCTGGAAGGCACCCTGGCGGAGACTGAGGCACGATTTGGAGCCCAGCTGGCGCAGATCCAGGCACTGATCAGTAGCATCGAGGCCCAGCTGAGCGATTTGCGTGCGGACACCGAGCGCCAGAACCTGGAGTACCAGCAGCTCATGGGCATCAAGTCACGGCTGGAGCAGGAGATCGCCACCTACCGCAGTCTGCTTGAGGGCCAGGACGCCCACTACAACAACCTGCCCGGCCCCAAGGCCCTCTGAGTGGCTGGCTGAGCGGGCTGGGTACCAGGCCCCTGTCCTGCGGAAAGCCGTTCCTGGGCACCCAGATGGATGGGCTTTTGACCCTGCCCTGCCCCGCTTCCCAATAAAATTTGATGGCTGGAGGAGGAATTACTGTAGCCTGGAGGAGAGGTGGATGGGTCAGGGTTTGGCCCTGAGGTTTTATCTGAACCAAATTCCACCCTGTCCCAGGAAAGGGAAGGGAGGGCCTTCCAACCCTTTGCCCTAGTGACAATTCCTGTCCGCATGATAAGCTTTCATTTATTTAACCTGTGAAGCACCAATAGTGTCCATTTCACAGACAGGCAAACCGAGGCTTAGGCAGCTGAAGTGGTTTGTGGTAACTGCTCTAATACAGGGCAAAGGTGAGGTTTGAAATGGATCCAGGCTGTTTTCTCGCTTGTACTTGCCGCGCGCACGCGCGCGTGTGTGTGTGAGTGTGCACGTGAGTGTGCGCATGGGCTGTATATTACACATTAGGAAACAGGCTCAGAGGGGTCAAGCACTTGTTCAAGGCTGAGGCACTGGCAGAGCAGGAAGCCCAGCTCGAGGGGTCACCCTTCCCGGGTGGTCCCCTTAAAATTTCCACTCCCAGATCCCTGGGAGTGGCTCCTGCTGGCTGAGTTCACCTAGCCAGCAGCACGGTGGGATTTGGAGAGGGCATCCATGGGCCTGTACTAACACCAAAGTCCCTGGTTCCTGCCATCCCTTAGCTGGGCCCCAAGGCTGGAAAGGGACCCCGCTGTGACCCAGGCCTCCCCCGCACACCCTCTTGGCCTGGCCTGGCTTGTTCAGGCCTCCCTGTTCAGGCAAAAGAATGAAGTCCCAGCTTCCTGGTACTGTGGGGCCCTTGGGGTAATAAGAGGCCTGTAAGGCACGGCCCCTCAGCAGGGACAGCAGGGAGGCAGGTGTCCCTGCTGAACTCCCCATGACCTGGGGTGGGGAAGGGGCGCACACCTGCAAATCCAGCACTCTGGGAGGCCGAGGCAGGAGGATGGCAAGTTCAGACCAGCCTGAATAACTTAGGGAGACCCTATCTCAAAATAAAAATACAAAAAGCAGGGAGGTAGGTGGGGCCAGTCTTCAATATGACAAAAAGTGTAAACCAAGGAGTTTCCTTTGTGACAGCTCGTTCAGGCTCCTGTCACCTCGTGCTGGCCTGGAGGGGGCGCCATTTCTTCCATCTCCCGGACAGGAGCTTTGTTGGGCTCCAGGTCTCAGGCTGGTTGCAACTGTGGGACCCAGAGCCCAGCTCTTGCCTGGCCCCTTCCGCCACTTGCCTTCGGGAAGCTGTGGGGCCCAGGCAGGGCTCCTTGCCATGGCCATGAGAGCCTCCCTTGTGGAAGTGAAACCCTCCCTTGGCACCAGGCACTGGAGAGTTCCTGGTGCGGGTCTGGGCCCCACAGGTGGGGCGCAGCTGGGTCCCAGCCAGCGGGTGTTGGAATGAAGTCTGGCTTTGTTCCCCTCAGCCTGGGAGCCTGGGCCCCAGGACAGCAGGGAGGGGCTGGGGACAGGGTCCTTCAGTTGCCCAGGTCCCTGTGGCTCTCCCAGTGCATGGGGCGGGTGTTTACTCTCTGCCATCTTGCTCTGTCTTGGGGCCAGGGTTATTTCCATTTTGCTGCTTGGTAAACTGAGGCCCTGGAGAGGGC
This sequence comes from Dinomys branickii, assembly GCA_004027595.1. Classification (NCBI taxonomy): domain Eukaryota; kingdom Metazoa; phylum Chordata; class Mammalia; order Rodentia; family Dinomyidae; genus Dinomys; species Dinomys branickii. The sequence goes on along the minus strand of PVLD010007952.1, from coordinate 63,317 downwards.
ACCTCACGCCTGCACAGCTGGCGTGTGGGAAAGGAGGGACGGGGCCCTGTCCCCAGCTCCTGGGGCTCAGTAGCCGGGGGCCGGGGTCAGGGAAAGGCGGAGCTCAGCCAGCTCTACGGACCCCAGGAGAGAAGGCCTAGCTCGGACAGACTGGAGGGCCTGGACCAGCGAGAGACCCTGGCGTGGCTGGCCTTGGCCTGCCTTTGGGAGCGAGGAGCTTGGAAGGTCCTGAGAGTACAGAGCGGAGGGGGTGTGGGCGGCTATGCCCTCCTTGGGGAGCCGGAGTCTCTCCCCGTGTGAGTTGCTGGGGCCCAGGTGTCTGCAGAAGCCCTGATGAGCCAGTGGATTGGGTTTGATTATTTTTCTTTCAGAGGAGAGGCGTGCCTTCCCACCTGTCAGACAATAAGCACTCCACTGTCTGGGCTCAGTGCTCGCCTGCGGCTGCATCCAGCCAGGCGCCAGCCGAGACAGACGCAGGAACTCGGGTCCGAGGGAGGGAGCCTGTCTCCTGCTCCCTTGCTAGCTGAGCTGTACTGTGCTAATGGCCTCTCTCAGTCCTGATTTTGTTCCTTGTGAGACATGGCCAGGGGTTGTCCTCTGTGTCACAGGATTAGAGGGGATGGGGCTGCTCCATGTGGTCGGTAACAACAGAAACCAGCCAGCTGTGGGGTGGCACGCCTGTCATCCCAGCACTTGGCAGGCTGAGGCAGGAGGGTTGCTAGGAGTTGAGGACAGCTGGGGCCACATAGTTCAAAACAAGAACGCCTGTATTGTCCAGTGGGAATCAATTATGGGCAGGTAGGTGTCCTAAGATCACAAAAGGCTCACAGGACAGGGTGTGTTCTGATGTCCAAGGATGCAGCCCCTCTTGGTGGGATCCTCCAAGTACCAGGTACTGCGCAAGCAGCTCGCCATCACCCCGCCCTAGTCAACAGGAGCCAGGAGGGGCAGGCTGGATGGGGCCTTTGGCCTTCGGGCTTGCCTGGAAGTGAGCGCGCAGCCTCAAAATACAACAGGTCCAGCTGGGGATGTCGTGGCACATAGCTGTAATCTCAGCACTCTGGGAGGCTGAGGTAGGAGGATAGCAACTTTGATTCTAGCCTGGGCAACTTAGTGATTGATTGATTGATTGATTGATTTAGGCAGTACTGGGGATTGAACTCAGGACCCTGCGCCTGCTAGGCAGGTGCTTATTCCACTGAGCTATATCCCCAGCCCCAACTTAGTGATTTAGTGAGATTTTATCTCAAAATGAAAAATCAAAAAGGCCCAGGGATGTAGCTCAGTGTGACGACCCTGGGTTACATCCCCAGGGCTGTCACGGGAAAGGCAGGGCTTGAACCCAGACCTAGAGAACTCCTTTCATCGCAGCCCTGGGCCGGGAACAGTCTCCATCTGCGGGACTCGGACACCTTGTCCTCGAGGTCCTTGGTACCCTCCCCCTGCCTGGTGGTCCTTCCTGTGGCCTCCCTCCACAGCCTGCTGCACCAGGGGGTGGGAGACAGGGTTAATCTGGCCCTGCTGAGCTGCGACATGCCTGTGCGGAAGGCAGGGGCTTCCTGGAACCTCCCCGGTCTTATCTGTGGAGGGCTGCCCCGACCCGCCTGCATGGGCAGAGGTTCAGGGACATGTGCAGCTGGCAAGTGGTGGCTCATCCATCAGCCCCCTGTCAGCCCGAGCCCCAAGGCGCTTGTGAGCCAGCCAGGGCTGGGGCTGGGGCTGGGGCTGGGGTGCAGGAGGTGGGGGGCACGGGGAGGAGAAGAGGGCGTTGGTGCAGCGGGCAAGTTGCCCGGTCCCATGGGCCCCCACATCTGCCCTGGGGTCCTGAGGCCTGTGAGGGGGAGAACTCAGAGCAGGGCCAGGGATGCCGAGTGCGGGAAGCCGTCCTCCCTGGGGGAGGCTCATGGGCTGGGGCGGCCAAGTCTGGCCTCACTACTCTAAGGGTCCGGGATGCGTGGATGGAGGCCTGGGGACTGTGCCTCTGAGCAGCTCTTTCTCAAGAAGAGAGCCTGAAGAGGGTGAGGAACCTGCAGTCCAAGTGTTAAACCCACGGCCCCGGGCAAAGCGCCGTTAATTCTGAATCATCTCTTTTGTTGCATTAAAAAAAAAAAAAAAAAAGAAAAACTGCAGGGAACCACGTGGAGGTGTGCAGGCAGCTGTGCTCCGAGGCAGGGCTGGCTCCCGCCCAGCGGAGGAGACGCCCACAGCCCTCCGAGGGGTACATAAGGAGCCCCAGGCCCGGGGGTGGGACACCAAGCCTCGGTTTCTCCTCACTGCGCACCTCCTGCCCTCCTCTCTCGCTCCTGCCGAGGACTGACGCCCGCTTCCTGGCCATGGCGACCACATTTCTGCAGACTTCTTCCTCCACTTTTGGGGGCTGCTCTACCCGAGGGGGCTCCCTCCGGGCCGGGGGCGGCAGCTTGGGTGGGGGGAGCCTGTATGGCGGAGGTGGAAGCCGCATTTCAGCTTCTTCTGCTAGGTTTGTCTCCTCGGGGTCCGGAGGGGGTTATGGGGGTGGCATGAGCTGTGGTTTCGGTGGTGGGGCAGGTGGCGGTTTTGGTGGAGGTTTTGGAGGTGGCTTTGGAGGCGGCTTGGGTGGGGGTTTTGGCGGGGGCTTTGGTGATTTTGGCGGAGGTGATGGTGGCCTCCTCGCTGGCAACGAGAAGATCACCATGCAGAACCTCAACGACCGCCTGGCCTCCTACCTGGACAAGGTGCGCGCACTTGAGGCGGCCAACGCAAAGCTGGAGGTGAAGATCCGAGACTGGTACCAGCAGCAGAGCCCGGCCAGCCCGGAGCGGGACTACAGCCGCTACTTCAAGGAAATCGAAGAGCTCCGGGACAAGGTGAGCTGCACATGTGGGAGTGTGGGGCGCAGGTGGCTCCCAGGGAAGGCTGAGTGCTGACCACTGACCGCTGACCACTGGTGGGGAGAGTCCTTCCTGCCTGGGCGAGGACCGTTGACCTGTGATCTCTGCACACTCGTGGTGCACAGCTGTTCCGCTCAGCGGTGCCGGGGAGGGAAGGGACTTGGGGTGCTGGCATGCCTCGAGGGCACAGGTGGGGGACTCTAGAGAGCCCTTAGCCCCTTGCACCTGCCCGTTGCAGGGGTACTGGGCCTCGATGTGGCTTCCTGCTCCCTAAACACCAGGACCACATGCCTGACCCTTCAAGGATATCTTTCATGCCCAGATTGCCTTCGGGATACAGGGGACTCCTGGGGACCCATGAAGGCCCCACTGCCCTGTCCTCCCTCTCGCTCATGGGCACCAGCTTGCGAGGCTGGCTGGGCATTCCCGAGAGCCCCCTTGTCCAAGCTCATGCGCCGGCCCCCGCGCACATGCCAGTTCCCCAGGGGATCCGGCTACTGCTGCCTCCGTGGTCTCACATGCCCTGGAGATGGGGGCAGCCTCTGAAGCTACAGCAAGGGTGGCCCAGGACCAGGCTAAGTCCTGGGCACTGGAGGTGAGGCTGGGTCTCTCCAGGCTGCCGCCGGAGCCCTGGTGCAGGAGCAGATGAGGCTGTCGGTCAGGGCCCCGGCCTTTGGCTCAGGGCTGGGAGCAGCGGGGCACCAGTCCTTGGGCACAACTCTGTCTCCTGCAGATCCTGGCTGGTGCCATCGACAACTCCCGGGTCATCCTGGAGACTGACAATGCCAGGCTGGCTGCTGAGGACTTCAGGCTCAAGTGAGCGCCCTTGGCACCCTCCCGTTCCAGTGTCGCCCCTTTACTCAGCTTCCCAGCGGGGTCAGCGCCCAGACCCCTCCACCTGGCCCCTCCTGACTGCATTCTGTCTTCCCAGGTACGAGCATGAGCTGAACCTGCGCCAGACGGTGGAGGCCGACATCAACGGGCTGCGCAGGGTGCTGGACGAGCTGACCCTGGCCAGGGCCGACCTGGAGATGCAGATCGAGGGCCTGAATGAGGAGCTGGCCTACCTGAAGAAGAACCACGAGGAGGTGGGCGGCTCAGGGGCTGCGGGGCAGGGGAAGACTGGGCCCAAGCTGCTGCTGCATAGCTGGCCAGGGGTGCAGAAATGCTGCCCTTCCGAGAAAACCAGACATGCAGGGGTGTGCTGTCCTCCGGGGAAGGGGACTGAGGCCAGGCTAGATGTGAACTCTGCTTCCTGAGCTTCCAGCTATCTCAGGGCCTCCCTCAGTGGGATGGAGAGCAGGAGAGAGATCTACACACCTGCAGGACCCATGTGACCAAGCCTCTTCTTGTGCCCTGAGGGTCAGGGGCCAGGGTGGGCATGATATACTGAGGTCCCAACCCGAGTGAGGGACAGAGCCATGATTGGGTCCTTTTTAACGGGCCTCCTCACCCCACAGGAGATGAAGGAGTTCAGCAGCCAGCTGGCTGGCCAGGTCAATGTGGAGATGGATGCGGCCCCGGGCGTGGACCTGACCCGCGTACTGGCTGAGATGAGGGAGCAGTATGAGGCTGTCGCAGAGAAGAACCGCAGGGATGCCGAGGCCTGGTTCTTCAGCAAGGTGGGCAGCTCCCCGTCTCCTGCCCCTCACCCTGCCAGGGTCCCTCCAGGATCTCAGAACTTGGTGGGCCTCATGCCAGGTGCATGTGTCCCACAGACGGAGGAGCTGAACAAAGAGGTGGCCTCCAACACAGAGATGATCCAGACCAGCAAGACGGAGGTCACAGAGCTGAGGCGCACGCTGCAGGGGCTGGAGATCGAGCTGCAGTCTCAGCTGAGCATGGTACCCACTGCCTCCCACCAGACTCCCACCTTGCACCTTCTGCGGCTTCCTGTCTAGCCTGACGTGTCCGTCTGTGATTCCGCCCCTGCAGAAAGCTGGGCTGGAGAGCTCGCTGGCAGAGACCGAGTGTCGCTACGCCACGCAGCTGCAGCAGATCCAGGGGCTCATTGGGGGTTTGGAGGAGCAGTTGGCCCAGCTGCGCTGTGAGATGGAGGCCCAGAACCAGGAGTACAACATGCTGCTGGACATCAAGACACGGCTGGAGCAGGAGATCGCCACCTACCGCAGCCTGCTCGAGGGCCAGGACGCCAGGTAGGCACGGGCACAGTCTGGGGCTGGAGTGCAGGGTCAGCTCCCACGGACAGCAGGCCCTCCTCAGACAGCAGTGCGGTCCGCAGAAGGGAGACTGGGGTCCAGACTCTGCACTTGAGTCCTAGGCTGTGCTTTTTTTGCAATGGGGCAGCTGGAGGCATGGTCTCTAGGATTTAGAGCTCAGATGAGGAGCTGCAGACCAGCAGTCTGCCTGCAGTACCCCAGGTCTGATGGCCAGCCAGTGTCCCAGCCCCTAGGGAGCCCAGGTGGGTTGGGGCGGGGCGGGAGGGCACCGCATAGCCATCCATGGCTCCCTTCAGGGAGGTAGGCACTTTGGCCCTCTGCTTACATCTGCTTCCCTCTTTCAGGATGGCTGGCATTGGCACCCGGGAAGGTAGGAAAGCTTCCCTCTGCCTGGGCAGGTGGGGTGTGGGATGGAATTATGGGGTGCAGCAGAGGGGAAAGAGACCAGACACCCTGGGGGCTGGGGAACCCCTTCCAGGATGCACGCTTCCCCAAGGGGGGTGCCTCGAATAACCTGGGAACACTGCAGGGTGAGCAGGCTTTGTTCAAGGCTGGGTGCTGGCCTGGGCCCTGCCTTCACGCCCAGAGGACAAGGGGCCCCCAGCTGTGGCCGCTCAGATGTAGCCTAAAAGCAGCCACCTTGGCTCCCCTCAGGCAGCCCAAGTAATTAGTGAGTAATTGAGTAGTTCTATACTTGGCCTTCTGCAGCTCCGAGGACACTGGCCAGTGCTGTTCAGGCTGCTGTCCAGTTCCCCCAGAGCCCGGCCAGGGTCCTGGCTGCCGTGGGAGCCTGAGGAGGGGTCCCCAGGCTCAGGGGTGCTCCCTCTTTCTGTAGCTGTCCTGGGAGGTGGTGGCGGCGGTAGCGGCAGCAGCAGCAGCAATTTCCGCATCAAAGTTGAGGAGTCAGTGGACAGCAAAGTGGTTTCCTCCCACAAGTTAGAGGTCTAAGCACCCGCACAGGAGGACCGGCCCCTGCCCTCCCTGCCCCCAGGGCTGAGTCAGGGACTGGCCAGAGGGGCCGGGAAGCGAGCTCCAGACCCTCTTTTCAGAGACACCTAGCTGGCGCACGTCCCCGGGTCCATAGCTTTCTGTGTTCTCTGTGCCTGTCCTGCATGCCCCACCTTCTTTGAGGTGCAAGCAGCAGCTGGCTAGGGTCACGGCTCCCACGTGCCTCATCTGCTTGACAATAAAGTTTTGCTTTTCCTTTTGCAAATGTCTCTCAGTCCTGTGGTAGTTTTCTTGCTGGGGGCCCTGGGTCCCTACACTGACATCTTCCCATAAAACATTCATTCTTGGGGTGTCAGTGCCCTGGGCCCTAGGACAAAGCCAGTGGTGCTCTTCCACCTGGCCCACCCCAGGGACCCACTGAGTGGGGCTGGCGTGGTCCCTAGGGCCGGTGACTGTGGGCCAGCGGACTGATGGCACCGAGGCACAGGCTGGCACTGCGCTGGGCACACTTGACCAGACATCCATTTAGTACCGTTGTTGCTGGTCAGGGTCAGGGGAGGTCCCTAGAACTGGGGATGTGAGGACTTGCCTAGGTGATGGTAAGCAGCATGGCTGCCTGGCCTCAAAGACCCTGAAACCAGGGCTCATTCTGAGACCCCTGGCCACACCCTCCATGGCCCACACAGTCCCTGCCTGGCTGCTGCTGTCACCTGTGTGCTGCTTGAACTACCCCTCCTTCCTAACCTGGCTAGGGTGCCGGCCAGCATCTGTCTCTGCCCGCTATAGAGCTGAAGCCAGCCTCTCCTCCCAAAGAGTACTTGAAGTGCCCAGAGGGAAGACACCAACTCCTGGAAGCACCACCCTGATTTTCCTAAGCCGTTCCCCTCCAGCCCTCCTGGTCCCCAGCATCTCCCCAGCCCAGTGTCCCCTCCAGGGCCAGCTGGAACAGCAGTGTTCACCTCCTGGCTGTGGCTTCTGCTCTGGGGCAGGATTTTCTCTTCTCCAGGATTCATAGACTGAACAGGGAGTTGGAAGGGGGCAGTGTGAAAGGCTAGGCTGGGCCTGGCCTGGGGGCCCTGGGGCAAGCAGGGGGACAGGAGGGAGAGCCAGTTTGGTAGCGCTGCTGGGAAGAGCAGGTGGGGGCCTCTGCCCTCCAGAGAATCTGACATTTCCTGAGAGGGTCACTGCCTGCTCTCTGGGCACAGCCCTGCCCCACGGCCCTGGGTGGAGGGAGAGTGGCTCCTGGGCACACAGCCAGGAGGGCCCGGGGTCACCCACGATGCGTGGGCCTGGGCTGGGCACCCACAGGCAGACTGTGGTGTGAGGGGGTGCGCAGCATGAATTACAGAAGCAGGAGCCCAGGCCTGGAGAGGCTGAACTCACAGCCAGAAATGGGGTCCCAGACGGCTCCCTCTGACCCAGATCCTGGATTTTCCCTTGATGTCCTGAGGTGCCTGAAGCCACAGCCCTCCCCTCCCTGTCTCCCTGCCTTCCATCCTCCTTTCCCTCCCTCACCCTGCTATTTCTTCCTCCTTGCCTCAGGATGGAGGTCTGGGCCACTCACACACACAGCTGTACCCCAGCACCTGCACCCGGCCCCCGCACCCCTTCGCAGGCCAGCAGCCCATTCCAATACCATCAGCCTTTGCCACCGGAAACACCATCCTCACACCTAATCTTGCCTCCCAGCGGGGAGGTGGGCCCTGTGTCCTGCATATCCCAGGAATGGCCTGGCTCAGATCCGAGCCCCTGGCGGCCTACTGGTGGCTCTGCCTTCTGGTCCTCTGGGCCTCTTTGGAGAGCTTTCAGGCCTCTGCAGAGCCACCTCTAGTTTCCAAAAAAAAAGCATCTTCAACACGCACAGTGAGGCCACACCTGCACGTGCTCTCTGAGCACAGACCCTGGGTTGGGGTAGGAAGCGGAGCCACTGCTGTGTCCCCAAAGTGCCCATTTCTGCTGAGATCCTGGACAGAGAGGTCCTCAGCCCCATCCTAGAGTGAGCTGCCTGTACCCAGGGATGGTGCCTGCCCTGTGGAGCCCTTAAATACCTACGGGCAGAGCCGGCACCCCTTCTGTCACCCTGCCAACCCTGGCTGAGGCCAGGCTCTGTTTCCAGCCAATCCGGCTCCCAGATGCTGCCCCAGCCTTGTCACAGTGAGAGGGTGGCTTTGGGCCTGGAGATCAGGTCCTGGGCGTGTCCCCTGCTCAAGCTGGGCTTCCTGGAGCAGGCACAGGGCAGCGTGCCACGTCTCTCCTCCCTGGGTCTCAGTTTCCCCATGTGTAAACCGTGGAGTCTGGCTGGACAGGGTGACTGCAAGGTGCCTGTGGGACCCTCGGTGCCCTGGGTCTGTGACAGCGCCCACCTGGGCTCTGCTAGATCCGCAGCACAGGTGCTTGGGAATACTTGAACCTGCTCCCCCCGGGCTCCCCTGCCTGAGACGCGTCTCTGAATTGTTTGTTCTCTCAGGCATGTGCCCACTGCACAGGCAGTGGGCAGCACGGGGAGGATTAGTTCAGTACAACAGCTCTTCTCCTGGCACTGGGGCTGAAGGGCCCCACTGGCTGGCCCTCCCGTTTGCCAGTTTAGTTACCTGCCAGAGGAGGCAGAGAGACCTCGAAATTGCCACTCATATGGTAGCCACGGGGTCCCCTGTACTCAGAGCAGAATCTGGAGTTACGTTCAGCAAAGACCCTGTCTTTGGAAGACCTAAGGCCAGCAGGGGACACAAGATAGGAACGCATCAAGTGACATCTGTCTGGTCACTGTGGGCCCTGTGTCAGCTGTGGGGACCAGAGAGGAGGGAAGCTGGGCTGTGTATCATTGCAGGGTGGTGACCCAGAGGGCTCTCAGACCCTTCACCCAGCCACACTGAGCACGTTTCTTCCCGGGTGACAGGCCCTCGGGTGCCCTCCAGGTGCCAGGTACCGAGAACCTCAGGTACAAACTTATCTGACGCCTGTCTCCCAGCTGCAGCCAGGGAGGCTTTGAAAGGTTGTGCAATCTAAGGTCACACAGGAATTTGGTGGCAGGTGGGGACTGCAGTTCAGGTTCACCTCATCTGAAGCCTTGGCTGATCTCTTTGGGTTTGGGGGGGCCCTGGGTGATGACAAAGGGATTTCAGGGTTGGGGATGGCTGACGTGTAAGGACTTGAGGCTTTGGGCCGGTCCGAAGTGATTTCTGCTGTGTCAGGCCTGCATCTCACGGGGAGGAGCTGCCTAGAGAAGCTGGGTCGGTTGTCTGGGGAGTCAGTCAGCTTCGAGAGGACCCTTCTGCTGTGGGCACCTGGAGTGCTTTTGGGCTGGGGTCAGCTGTCCTGAGCTCCGGGCCCCTTGTGGTCCTGGGAGGAGCCTGACCTCCCGCAGAACTCCCCACGCAGTACAGGACTGAAGGGGAAGTGCCCGGGCAGCTGTGGCTCTGGTGTACTGTGCTGAGAGGGTCCCTCCCGTGAGCCTGGAGCCTGGACCCCAGCCTGGGGGCACACAGCGCTCAGGCTGGCCTGGGGTGCGGGCCATGGACCAGCCTGGAGTGCTGAGGGGATCCGAAAGAGGACACCATACCTGGGCGGGGGTGGTGCTGTCATCTCGCAAAAGTTGCTTTATAGGCAGCAGTTAGGCTGCAGATCTGGAGCTAGAGGTTCAAATCTTGCCTTTGACGCAGTTGAGCTCCTCAGTTTGGACAGTATATTTAACCTTTCTGGGCCTCAGTTTCCTCATCTGATAAAAGGGTGCAAAAGCACAGTGGGGTTGTTTTGAAATAAGATCGTGCAGGCAATGTCTAACTGTGCTCAGTGACTGTCAGTGAGTGCTATTTTTATCATCTCTTGGCACACGTAGGCTGTGGTTACTGCAAAGACAGACTGCTTTTCCTCCCCTCTCCCCATGAGTAACACGGAACACCTCTGTGACCCGACATGTGGGTTTCTCCCGATGGCCACAGTTCTCTGACACCAGTGGGGTATCCACTGTTCAGTTCCATTCTGACACCAGGGAGAGGACAGGCACCCCAGGGTGGCTCCCACTTCCCATGCCAGCTGCCAGCTGTAAGTTCTCAGCTGGCTGCAACATCTGCCCAACTTGGCCACTGTCACAGGTTCCGGGACCCCCTTCCTCGGTTCAGCTGTCATGCGGGTGCACTCCGCGGTGAGCTCAATCTCCAGCCCTCCCCCTTTCCTGGAAGATGGGGGAGGGGCAGGAAGCCAGAAGTCATTCTGTGACCAGGAGCCACCACCAAGCAACACCTCCTTAGAACCAGAGATGCTCCGTCACCAGGAGATTCCAAGGGGTTCAGAGCCCTGGGACTAAAGACCAAATGTGAGGACACAAGACGCCCTCAGCACCCCATGGCTCAGGAAATTACTAAGGGTTTTGGGAGCCCAGGAGCCCAGGATGAAGACCCCAAGTAGACATGTTTTGTAGCAAACGTGGTACCACTGAATAAAATGCCCGGCCATCAGAGCAAGGCTGCCAAGGCACCAGGAGCTGGGGAAGAGGGAGCCAGAGCCAGAGGTAAAGGTTTTTTGAGACCCTCATCTCACTATGTATCCCAGACTGGCCTCAAACTCATGGCAATTTTCCTGCCTCAGCCTCCTGAGTGCTCGGATTACAATGTTGTGCCATCGCCCCTGGCAGCCCCATGTGGATGTTTTGATTTCATGGCGTCCTTAGGCAGATGATTTGTCTTCCCTGTCACCTCGGCTGTCTCATCTAAAACATGGAGCTAAAACCCTTCCTCTTTTCTTTAATTTTTCATTTTATTTGCACATGTTTGCAGACTCTGTATTTCCTGTCTCAGGGAAAGCTTACATGTATGTGTGACAACTTGCTTCTTTCTTCTTTTTCTTTTTCTTTATATTTTTTATTTATTTTGTCTTTTTGAGGCAGGGTTTCGCTGTGCAGTTCAGGCTGGCCTTGAGCTCACTTTGTAGCCCAGGCTGGTCTCGAACTTGCAACGGTCCTCCTGCCTCAGCCTCCTGAGCTCTGGGATTACAGGCGTGCGCCGCCACGCCCGGCTTCCTTCTTCTTTTTAAAAAACCCCTTCCCTCCCCTGCTCCCTTTCTCCTCCCCTGGTTCCCCTGCGCATTTCTCATTCTTGCTGCTGTCATGTGTCCTAGCTCACGTTATAGCGCGCAGGGTTTGCACGAGTTGGGTCTCCGGGTCCTGTGCAGGGCACATCTTTATTTTACTCATTTCCCCTCCCCCTCCCTCTCTCTTGGTCCCTTGGTCCACTTTGCAGTTGCAAGAGACCCATCCTTTCCCCTCCTATCCATCCTTTACTATTCTCTTTGTACCTTGTGTCGCTGAGTGAGAGATGCCTTTCAGTATTTAAGCTTGCGTGTCCGGTTTATTCCACTAAAACATTATATTTCCCATCTGCATCCATTTTCCTACAAATGTGTCAACTGTGTCATTCTTTATGACCAAGCAGTACTCCATTCTGTACAGTTCTCACATTTTCTTTACCCAGCCATCTGGTGATGGGTGTACGGGCCGCTTCCAGGACTCAGCTACCGTGGGTTGTGCTGCAGTACACACTGGTGCGCGTGTGTGGCTGTAGCGTGGGGACTTAACGCTCTTCGGGGAAGACACCAGGGGAGGTCCCTGGTCAACGGAATTTCTGATTTCAGTTCTTTGAGAAAGCCCCACACTGATTTCCACAATGGCTGTCCCGCCTTGCATCCCCACCAGCAATGCAGGAGGATCCCTTTCCACCACAGCCTCGCCAGCACCTGTTATTGCTTCATTGAAAAGATGGAATCTGGCTTGCATTTCTCTAATGGCCAGAGATGTTGAGCATGTTTTCATGCATTTGCCAGTCATTTGCATTCCTTCCTCTGCAAAGCATCTGTTAACTTCTCTTGCCCATCTCTTGATGGGGTCTTTCATTTTAGGTGGTTTAATTTTTTTGAGTTCTTTGTATAATCTAGATATCTGTCCTCGGTCTGAGGAGTGGCTGGCGAAATCTCCCCATTCTGCAGCCTGTCCCTTCACTCTACTGATGGATTCTTTGGCTGTGCAGAAGGTTTTTTTTTTTTTTTAGTACTGGGAATCAAACTCAGAACCTTGGCTTGCCAGTCTGGCACTTGTGCCACTGAGATGTATCCCCAGCCCCAGAAGATTTTTAGTCTGGTGTAATCCCATTTGTTGCTTGCTCCTGTTACTTCTTGAGTGATTGAAAAGCCCCTCCTTGTGAAGCCAGCAAAGCTGCAAATGTAGGTTTCTCTCTCCTTCCAGGTTAGCAGGGAGGGGTCTGAATTCGGTCTTATTTTGCCTAAAAGCAAAGTGGGATGCATAACACAAGCCAGCACTGTTCCCATTGTCCCAGGCGGGTGTGGGGACATGGTCTCCAGGATGGGTCCGTGACTGGCTTCCTCCTGAGGGCGAGCTGCGTCCCCATGGCTCCCCGAGGTCAAGGAAGGTGCAGTGCTCCGGAGGGTGGGGCTGGCCTGAGCCCAGGAGGAGCGGCCGGCCGTGGCCGCGTTTGTCCTGCCAGGCTCTGCAGGAGAGGCGTTGGCCCTAACCTGCTCGTCAGCCCGGGAACGTGGGGCATTGTCACCCTGGGCCCGGCGGGTTCCATTAATCACCTCTTTGTCGTTTCTGATCCTCCAGAGCTGCTGCTTTGGGCTGAATCACACCTCTTCTCGGGGTGGAAGGCTGGGCGGGGCCGGCCGGGGTCAGCCAAAGCCTGGCCTCTGCCGTGTTGGGCACCGCGCTCGCCTGGCCCCTCCCCGTGCTGGCACCCACCCACTGGGTGGACACAAGCCCGCTTCCTTCCTCGGAGCACAAAGGGTTCCAGAGCGCTGACGCAGGTCTCGGTCCTGGCCTTGCTGACTCAGCCAAGGGGGTTCCAAGGCAGCCCCGTGCGGGTGCCTCCCCACCTCCGTCCAGCCTGCTGGCCCTGATGGCTGCCCTGGCCCGAACCTTTCTCCTGAGTGGCATCGGCAGCCACTGGCCTTGGGGTGCACGGGGACAGGGAGCCCAAGGCCTCGGTCCTGCTGGAAACGTCTCCCCTTCTCCTCCCTCCATCCTGAACAGCGAGGCCCGCTGCAGCAGTGTCACTGTGCAGCCCCTGGGGGTCCCAGCCACACCCTGGGTCCCCAGTCTAGACGCTGGGACAGATCTGGGCCACAGCCTCCTATGATTCGGATACTCACAAACAGAGCCAGGTGTCACGGGGCCCTTCTCAGGCACCAGGGGTCCTTCTTTCCCTGTGGCTGCGTCCCTCCACCAGGGAGCGTCATGGAGTATTAAACCCGTGGCCAGATGGGGCTGGGCTCCTCAGTCCCAGCACCACTGACTTCTAGGCTGGAAACCCTGTGTTGTGGGGCTGCCCATGTAGGGTCTCTCCCCTCTCCTTACCAGGAGCACCCCCTTCTTATGACAATGAAACTGTCTCTAGGCATTGTCAGGTGTCCCCCAGCCCGGGAAGCTCGGAAGGGATCCCTGGGGACGGAGTTGGAGGAGCTCTGATGCGGAGGATGGGTTGCGGGTAACCGAGTGAAAGTGCTGCACAGGGGGCTGGCGGAACACTGGTCAGCGTGGTTTACACAGGGTCCTCACAGGCAGACACACGGCAGGCCGCACCCTCACGATGTACGCATCTTACTGCATGAAAAACATACTTAGATGAGCCTTCATGTCAGAGAGGCCCAGCCTAGGGTCCAGCTCTGAAGCTTCCCTGAAGGTGTGTGGTGAGAGAGGACGCACCTCATGGGGCTTCCGAGATATTGCCCAGGGCCCATGTCAGATAAAGGCTCTCAGAACATTAGCAGGGCCGTGTCCTCCTCCCATGCCTCAGTTTCCCCGGCTCTGTTTCACAGTCCCTGAGGTCCCTGGAGGCCCCTGTCACCGTCCATTTTTCTGATAGTCTTGGGGCCATGTCTTTGTCAGCCTAAACATGTTCAAGGCAGTTGATTTTACAAGACCAACAACTGTCATCTGAGCATGACACAGACCAAGTGCTAAGCGGGACCCAGGACATTCCAGCGAAGACTTGGAGAGATAGAAGGGAGGGTGTCTGTGGGCTGCGGTGACCTCGCCAGACACAGGGCCGCTGTGCAGTCACTGCTTCCTCCGGACCCCCGTGCTGTGCTGTCTCCATTCTTAGCTGGGGTGGGGCTGCTGCCTGCAGGAAGGCCTCCTTCCAGAGAGGTGAGAACTCGGCTGTCAGAGAGCAGACTCAGGCAGAGCGCTGCACCCTCTGAATCATCTCTTTTGTTAAGGATTTAAAAAAAATCCACCCCAAAAGACACAACCCACCCTGGAGATCAGAGCTAACTGGGCTTGTGGGAAACAAAGTGTACCTGGCACCAGGTCAGAGGTGGAGAGGGGAGGAGAGATGTCCCACCCTGAGGAGGGTGCATAAAAGGCGCCCGTGCCGGGGAATAGCCACTGTCCTCGGCTGACGAAGCCCAGATCAGCGCCTGTCTGCTCCTGCACTCCCTCTGGTTCTCAACATGAGCTGTCGTCTGCAGAGCTCCTCCACCAGCTACGGAGGTGGCTTTGGGGGTGGCTCCTGCCAGCTGGGAGGAGGCCGCAGCTTCTCTACCTGTTCCACCCGGTTCGCCTCCGGAGGGTCGGCTGGAGGCTATGGGGGCAGCATGAGCTGCGGTTTCGGTGGAGGGGCCGGCAGTGGCTTTGGAGGAGGCTTCGGCGGGGGTTTTGGCAGTAGCTATGGGGGCTTCAGTGATTTTGGCGGAGGTGATGGTGGCCTCCTGTCTGGCAATGAGAAGATCACCATGCAGAACCTCAACGACCGCCTGGCCTCCTACCTGGACAAGGTGCGGGCCCTAGAGGCGGCCAACACTGACCTGGAGGTGAAGATCCGAGACTGGTACCAGAAGCAGAGCCCGGTCAGCCCAGAGCGGGACTATAGCTCCTACTACAAAACCATCGACGAGCTCCGAGCCAAGGTGAGCTTTCTCTCGGATGTGGAGAAGGGCTCCTGGGGCAGCGCAGGGCCTCAGGGTCAGACACGCAGGGGCATCTCAGCAGGGCAGTCCTGAGTCCACTTCCGAGAGTCCTTGCCCCGAGGGCCCTTCTTATGCCTCAACTTCCCAAATTTGTTTCCTCCTATTATTCCTGTTCTCTGACACTGTTTATCCTGTCAACGATTTCTGTGGCTTCTGAGCGAAGCATGGCTTCATCTCCATCATCCCAAGCCACTGAGTTCTTTGGGAACGTGGCAGTTTGACAGTCACCACCAATGACTGAAATGGGGATGGAAGACATGTTCACGCCTGGTTCTGGGGACCACTATTTTGGAGGCAGCCGCTGAAACTCTCATTCTCGTTGGCGAAGACTGAGTGGAGGAGAAATAGAGACTCTGGAGGGACAGGGCCTGATGCCTGGGGCGAAGCCTGTCCCTGGCTCTGAGGCCAGTTTATTGGAGTAGAGATCCACGGCCCTGGCCTGAGCCCCATCGAGGTGGCTTGGGCAAGAAATTCCACTATATGGGTATAGTTACTGGGTTTTCCCTGTGCTGAGCTGCGAGGCCAGCTCCAGAGAGATCACCAAAATTCTGTGATGCTGCGTCTCTTTCGATCTTAAGGAGCTAGCAGCTTGGCCAGGTGGCGAGTCTGAGGCTACCGGTGCTCAGAGACGTGCTCAGTGGTGTGGGTCCCCTGAAAGGCACATCCAGGGCCCCCATCCTGACCAGACAGGAAATGCTAAAGGGATGGATGGAGTAGTCCCTCCCTCCCTCTGTAGAAGAGGAACCGAGGCCCGGAGACGCGCCTTGTCCCTGCTCAAGGACAGCAGGGCTACGGCCCCGCCCTTGCTCTGCTCCCCCAGCGCGGAGTGCTCTGGAGGTCCTCTTCTGCATTTCGTAGATCCTGGCAGCCACCACTGAGAACAACCGGGTCATCCTGGAGATTGACAATGCCAGGCTGGCTGCTGATGACTTCAGGCTCAAGTGAGCTCACGCCCTGCTTTCTTGCTGTGCGGAGTCTTCTTCTAGATGCACCTTGTGTGGTGATGGGGCCGGGTGCCTGTGGGGAGGTCTTAGAGAAGTCACAGAGCCCAGCGTGTGTGAGTGAGGCTGTGTGCAGCGTCAGCTATGTCTTGCTTCTTTCAAGCATGATTTTAATGCCGTAGGTACGAGAATGAGCTGGCCCTGCGCCAGAGCGTGGAGGCCGACATCAACGGGCTGCGCAGGGTGCTGGACGAGTTGACCCTGTCCAAGACCGACCTGGAGATGCAGATCGAGAGCCTGAACGAGGAGCTGGCCTACATGAAGAAGAACCACGAGGAGGTGAGGGGTGGCTGATCACATCTGGCGAGAAGGGACGGCTCAGAGCCACGGAGAGGACAGGGTGCTTCACGGTCTTCCTCTCCACCCCCACAGGAGATGAAGGAGTTCGGCAAGCAGGTGGTGGGCCAGGTCACCGTGGAGATGGACGCGGCCCCGGGCGTGGACCTGACCCGAGTGCTGGCCGAGATGAGGGAGCAGTACGAGGCCATGGCTGACAAGAACCGCAGGGACGCTGAGGCCTGGTTCCAGAGCAAGGTGGGCCCTCTGACCCCCGTGGCCGAGGTGGTGCCGGCTGGTGCGGCCCCTGGGCTCCTCCATCGTCTACTCTTGCTTGGCTTCCAGAGTGCAGAGCTGAACAAGGAGGTGGCCTCCAACACAGAGATGATCCAGACCAGCAAGACGGAGATCACGGAGCTGAGGCGCACGCTGCAGAGCCTGGAGATCGAGCTGCAGTCGCAGCTAAGCATGGTACCCACAGCCCTCGCCCGGCAGCCGCCGCCTGCAGCCTTCCCTCGGGTCCTCTCCTGACGCGACCATGTTCTCTTGGTCCCTCCAGAAAGCCGGGCTGGAGAGCACCTTGGCGGAGACCGAGTGCCGCTACGCCCTGCAGCTGCAGCAGATCCAGGGGCTCATTAGCGGCATTGAGGCGCAGCTGAGTGAGCTCCGCAGCGAGATGGAGTGCCAGAGCCAGGAGTACAAGATGCTGCTGGACATCAAAACGCGGCTGGAGCAGGAGATCGCCACCTACCGCAGCCTGCTCGAGGGCCAGGACGCCAGGTGGGCCTCAGCAGGAGGCTGCAAAGCCGCTGGGGAGGACAGGGCGAGGGCACCGCATGGGAGGTCAGAGCCTCCGCAGACACCCTGAGTCGGGGGCTGCTAACGGCCCCTTCTCCCGAGGCCTCTCGGATGGACAGAGGGACAGGGAAGGCAGACAGGCCCTGTCCACAGCGGGACTCCGAGTGGTGACCCTGTCCTTGCTCCTTTGCTCACCCCTCTCTCTCTGTCTTTCCAGATTGATTGTCTCGGCCTCCCCTGCAGGTAGGAGCAGCTTCCAGGGGGACCTCTGGGCCTCTGGGGGGAGGGGCTGGGCTGGTGGTGGGGAGTGAGGGCTGGGACTCGGGTGTTCACCTCACCTTCTTCCACAATGATGGCTCTGCACCAGAGAGCCACCAGGCTGTCTTGGGGGGATGTCTCCCTGGGGGACGGTAAGAGAGTTCCCACCCAGGCACCTCTGACTACTCAGGAGCTTGGGGGCCCTCGGGATCTGGGGCTGGCCTGAGGTGGGTCTTCTCCAGCCTGAGCACCCCTTGTCCCCTCTGTGTCCCAGGGAGTGGCAGCTACAGCGCCGGCACCGCCTCTAACGTCTCCGGCTCTGGCGCTGGCTCCGGCTCCGTGCCCCCCTCCTCTTCTCCTCGACGTGTGTCTGACGTCCGCAGGTTTTAGCTCACCCCCTCTGCCTTGGGGACAGCCAAAGCTGCCCTAGAGGACTGAGGGGTGCTGCCGAGGCCCAGCCCCCACCCTGCCTGGGCATCCCTGAGGAAGGGCCCTTCCTGCCCCCTCCCCACTCCGTGCTGCCTGCTCTTTGATTCCTCAATTTCTGTTCTAAAAGGAGCAGAAAATCCAATAAAGCTTCCTGCCTGCTTGCAAGTGTATTTCTGACTCTGGCTTGGTTTCTGAGGGTCCCCGATGTGGGGCTGGGGCGAGCTGCTACAGCCGGGCTGGGCAGTTAGTGCAGTCACTGCCGGGGACAGGGCTTCTCACTGGGGGAGGACACTGCCTCGGAGAGGTGGACACTGGGAAATACTGGTCCCCAGCAACTGTGGACCTGTGGACCTTACCAGGGGCAAAGCAGAGCCACCAAGCTGCTTCTCTACCTTTTAGGGTGCTCAGGATCAGAGACAGCAGTGGGGTGCAGCAGGGCTGGGGGACGGGCAAGTGTGGGGACATGATAGAGCCTGCTGCACAGGATGTGAGGGGTCACCAAGGAGGCGCACCATGCCAGCCCCCTGCACCTCCCAACTCCTGAACACTGTGGCCCCTTCCAGGCCAGTGGCTTCCTGTGGCTAAGGGCTCCGTCCCTCTGTCCTCCAAGGACAGAGGCAGACCCCAAGGTCTGCCGCTCTGACCACTTGGAGGACCAGCTTGGGACTCACTGAGGAGCCTCAGCCTGCCCTGATCCCACCCTTCGCTCTGGGTCCTAGCCCTCCGGGCCTTGCCCACCTCCTGTACACTGATGTGACCCCTGGCACCTACCCTAGATGGCTGATGGCCTCTCCTCACTGCCCACTCACCCCTGGGCCGTCCTGGATGGCTCCATGGTTACAATTCCCTGTGCAGTGCTGGGTCCCGAGCCTGGGTCATTGATGAAGCCCCTAGGCATGCAGGAATTTCCCCCTAAACCCCAAGTCCAGAGACTTCCCTGCCTCATCCCCACGATGGACAACCTGCAGACCCACGCCGAGGTGGCAGCGTCTTGGGTCCTTCTGTCCCTCTGCTCTCCCCAAATCCTCCCAGTGATGGCGTCCCTGTAGCTGTACTGTTCCCTGGGCCCGACTCACGGGTGTGGTGCACAGCCTCCCTGGCCTCTGCCTCCGGCTGCCTTGCCCGTGGTCCACACAACAGCCGCTGGGTCTATTGCTCAAAATGACCCCCCCCCGCCGTCTTCCCAGTGTCCACTGACAGCCCAGACTCCTTGCTGGCCTGGAGGATTGGGATCTGGTCCTTCCCGCTTCCCACCAGCCCTGTCCCTGCACCAGCTCCCCAGTGCATCCCAACATCCTACACTCCAAGCTGCACAAGGCTGCAGTCTGGGGCCCTTGTTCTGTGAATGACTTTGGCTTGATCTGACCTTCCTCTTCTTCCTCTCTGCACCGCCTCTTTGTTTCCCAGATTTTTTTCCTCTTTTTTTTTTTTTTTAAGTCTTTTTTTGAGACAGTTGAGGCTGGCCTTGAGCTCACTTTGTAGCCCAGGCTGGTCTCAAACTTGCAACAATCCTCTTCCCTCAGCCTCCTGAGTGCTGGGATTGCAGGCTGTGCCACCACGCCCAGCTTTGTTTGCCAGGTTTGTACTGAAGAGTCGGGAGCAGACAGACGGCCCTTCTGCTAGCGGAGGGCACATGGAGGTGCCCACCTGTGTGCACTGAAGCGCCAGCATGGGCAACACACCCCAAGGGATGGGGGTGTGGCTTCCACCCCTGGGGCAAAGCAGCTTGCCGGAGGTGGGGCCCACCCAGCCAGCGCTCAGCAGAGGAGGAGAGGGTGGGGGCGGGGGCTGAGGACCTGGCACTCAGGGCCACTTGGCTTGTCACGGTGTTGTGGGGCTGGAGGGGGGTGTTCTCTGGTCTCCCCAGGGCCCTGTGAGAAGCTGTGTCTGCTGCGCCAGGCCTGGCTTACATCCTGCTTCTGTACCTTCTCCATTTATGCTCCTGGCACAAAGTAAATGCTTAGCAAATGGCACCTCTGGTCACAACCCCTGTTTCTCTTTCTCACTGGGAGACCTTCAGGCAGGGGCAGCTTAGTGCCCAGCCGCACCCTCCTGCCCAGGATGCCACAGGCACTGGGCGATTGAGCAGTGAGCAGGCGTGAGCTACTGGGGGCGAAAGGGCCCAGCAAGCAACCTGCACCGAGGGCACAGGAAAGGAGCCCGGCCCCACAAGGGAAGGGCCTGCTCCTCACACCTGAGCGCCCTGGGTCCTGATCCAGGCCTGGCCCCCAGCCAAGGCCCTCGGTGCGGTCCCCACTTCCTGTGCTCCTGGGGTGAGAGGGTGGCTTCTGTGTGGGACAGTGACATGGTTGCACCCTTCCTTGGTCTGTTGAGCACTCGGACCCTCCCCCCTGCCTGAGGGAGGACACTGAGAAATCGGGCCCCATCTGAGGGGGCAGGGCTGTGAGAAGGGGCACCCTGCTCTGACCCAGGAGGTGGGGGAGGCTTTGTGACCAGGGCTCCGTCTGTCCCCTTTGTCACCACGGGGGGCGCCCTTGAGGAAGAGCAGAGGGATGGACCCGCCCTGCTGGCTCAGCACCACCCCTCCCCGGGGTGGCCCAGTGCCCAGGCCGCCAGCTCCTGCTGCAGCTTCCTTGTGCTGTGGGGTCGAGCAGGTGGCTGTGCCATTGCAGCCGAGTCTCCTCTGCATCAGACGAGTGGGCACCAGTGAGCAGAGTGGGGGGGACCAGGGCAGAGGGGAGGGGACTCCACACCCACACTGCATGCTCCGCACTGCCTTCTGGATCCATCTTTACCCCACAGTGAAGGAGGCACTGTGTGCCCTCCTCACACTCTAAGGACCGAGGCCCTGATGGGCTAAGGGACCTGTCTAGTGTGGGAGCTGGAGTCTCCGCTTCCAAGGTGCTGCAGGGAGAGCTGAGGCCAAGTCCCATACCCTGGTGCTCAGGGGACAAAAGAATTAACAGGGGACATTCCTATGGTCCCCAGTGCTAGTTCAGGCTCCTGAGGGAAGAGCCGGCATACAGCAGGTGCTGTGCCACAGTGCCCGAGGCTCGTGGGGTTCCTGGTACCTCCTCGCGGTGAGCAGAGGCTACCTCCTTGTCCCAGAGGCCCTGCCCTGGTGAAGGGGCGGGCACTGCTCTGTGTTCCATGGGGCTGCCTGTCCCGCCCAGGCCCTGCAGGGGGCAAACTCATGCCAGAAAGCAGGTCAGTGTCTCTGACCGCTGGCAGGCCCCAGGATGGAAGGGCATGGCCTTGATCTGGTCCTACCTGGGCCTAGGGCAACAGGAGGTGCTGTCAGTCTCCAGCCTGAGGCTCTGCGGGTATGGGTTGTCCCTCTGTTCTGGGTGGCAGCTCCAAGGATCCACAAGGACCCAGAGCAGGAGGTGGGAGTGCTCCGGTCATTGTGGGGCCCATGTCCCACCCAGGGCATCCAGGACCCGGAAGCGGGGCACAGCAGGGCTGCCCGTCACTGTCACCGTGGAGCCCTGCCTTCCTCCCTACCTGGGGCTGCTGTCATTTTGAATGGTTCCTGGGGCTGTTGGTGGCTGGTGTGGTGCCGCGCATGTTGGCCGCATCTGCGTCAGCAGCACCTGGGGGTTCTAGGGGGCTGATCACCGTCTCCCTGTCTCCACCAGGTGCGACTGGTGGGCAAGGCTCCTGTTGGGGGTGGGCACTGGGGGAGCTGGCAAGGGTCCGGCTGCGCCCTCTGGCCTGTTTTATGAGCATGCATAATAAAACCCCATAGTGTCTTTCATCCCAACACCCATAGCCACTTGAAAGCAAACCCATGGCACGCAGCCTGGCCTCAGACGCGCTGTTGTGGGAAGGAAGTCAGGCCCACCGCACCCTGGGCCCTGCCAGCATGGACCACAGAATCCAATCAAACAGATGTTTGGGGAGTTTGCTGTATGGCTCAGTTAAGTGACGCTTGAATCAAGGGGCGTGGGACACTGAGGTACCAGTTCCCAGGGACCTAAGAGTGCATCTCCCATAAGTCACAGGCTCTCCAACTGCACCAGGAGAGGAAGGGTGTGCTGGGGTACATCAGGGATGGGGAGCTGGGACCAGCTCCGAGGGGGGGCCCTGGACTCCTGCAGGTGGAAGCTGCCGGCCTCCAGTGTGGCCTGGGATGAGGAGCTGCCTACAGGTGAGTGTGTAGCCACCGGGGACTGCAGGGGTATGGCTTCCCATGGGACCGGGTGGGTTTCTGGGCTCCCACCACAGCAACAGCTATTTGGAGAAGACTCAAATCCCTGGGCAGTGGCCAAGGCTTCCCCCAAAGGGAACAAGAAATGATTTTGCCATGAGGAGAGGTACGATCCCCAGATCCCCAGAGCACTTCTGCACTGAAGTGAGAGGGTGTTTCCAGCTTACTCAGGGCAAGGCCGGTCCCTTGGGCGAGGCGACCCGAAGGGCAGCGTGTGGGAACATTTTGGGAGGAGCCACCGCTCAGGGCCTCAGCCGCCCCTCATCAGCTGTTGCAAGAGCCCTGTTTGGGTCCTCCTCATGTCCCAGTGTGTGTTCAAGATGGTCCTGGGCTCTGGAGGCCTGGGGATGCTGGGGAGGGGAGGCAGAGATTCGGGCTGTGGAGAGCCGGAAGGGCACACAGACTTGCCAAGTCCTGCCCGGAAGGTCTGCGTTGATCTGCTGGAAGCAGCTGGAGCAGGGTGGGATGTCCCTGAGGTAGCTGGGACCAGAGGGAGGACAGCCCAGCTCCAAGTGCTGCTGGCTGAGCCTGGGAAGGCTGATATGATCTCTGCTGAGACCAAGGTGGAAGGGAACCGAAAGGCACAGCTTGTCAAGGGAAGCGGGATGTATCAGCCTCCAGTGTAGCCAGCCACGGTGATAGGCCAACGCCTCTTCACTGAGAGCTGCCAGACAGTGCCCAGGGAAACTGGCATTGCAGATAGACAGCCAATAACATTTTAGTATAAATATGTCTCAAGTATTGCCTATATTTTTATTTGCTCAATCCATATTTTTATCAGGTCTGTGTATGGCCCTGAGGCTTTACCATTAGACTGAGCCCTTGCCTGAGCAGACTCTTTGACAGTGTCGAATGGGTAGTTGGAAATGTCTTCACCATGAGTCTTGCTCTCATCGCTTCCTCCATCTTTGAGGACCTGCTGCTGCAGGTCTGCACAGGAGTCTGACTGGATGGATGTGGGTACTTGACATGGATACATTGTATCTGGCTGACACAAATACACTGTAACTGGGCAACATGGATACATTGTACTTGAGTGAAACAGATGCTGTAACTGAGCCAGGCTTGGAATCCCAGGTGCTTTGCAGCTTGAACAGGTTATTTGCTACATGGAAAAAGCACTTGAGGGTCTGACAGGGTCCGAATAGCTTAGGACCTAGACCAGTGCTTTTCAGGTGGGACCTTGCGCTGGGACTGTGCGTGGCTGTGTAGGAATCCAGAGGAAGCCTTAGCTAGCAGGCTACTGCAAGGGACACAGCCCCTGGCCTTCTAGAATGGTCAGGGGCCAGTTGTGCCCGTCGGCAGGGGGCCTGGCCATCCGTGGGCTGCTGACTGAGCTGCTCCTTCTGCTGCCCCTTGGGGTCCTCTGGGGTTGGTGGCTGGCACATTCTGAACAAAGCTCAGAGAAGCAGGCAAAGAGAGACCTTGCTTGGGAAATGTGCTTCCTCCAAGGCCACGCCTATGCCTGGTTGGGCTTCAGAGAGATGGCACAGAGCAGCAGAAGGGGACTCAGGCTGATTTCAGGTCTTTGTTTGCCCTGAAGCCTGGCTTTCTGAGTCGGCGTGGCTTGGGCCCTGGACTCAGCCTGATGGTGGCTCAGGCCTCCTTCTCAGCAGCTTTCATCCTTTGAATCCATGAAACAAGCTCCAGTCTGTCAAGTATTTTTTAATTTGGTTGGCACAGTCCTCTGACATGACATGAGCTCTCCTCACCCCTAGGGATACGAGACTCATAGGGACCCAAGATGCCCAACCTTGTGTACTGTGAATTCCTTTGTCTGCAAAGCAGAGACTCCAGCTCAGGTGGATGAAGGTGCCACTCAGCTTAGATGTGCTGGGAGCCCTGCCCAGTGCCCACAGACTCTGCATGGCCCTGCTCAGACACATCCCGGCAGGGTCCCTGCTGTCACTGCCAGGCAGGGCAAGCTGGGGTCAGGGAGCCTGTGCTCCTGTCTTCAGGTTGGGCAGTGAGGAGGCCCAGGAAGACCGAGGCCCATGGATGTCTTGCAAGCCCAGAGAGTTCAGTTGTGTCGTGGGCCCCAGGGGCTGGGAGGTGGCACATAGGAGGCAGCTGCTGGTGTGGATCCCACCATGTCTGCAGTGGGTGGGCCCCTGCTCAGCATCTGGGGCCTTCCTTGTTCAGACGGGGGCTCTGGGACCTGAGAGGGCAGGAGCTGGGAGCTGGGGTCAGGCAGGGCTGGGTGAACAGCCTAGGCCTCTGGACACATAGGCAGGTGGGCACTTTTGGTTGAGGGAGAAAGTAGGGTCTCAGAATTTGGAGATAAAACCTAGGAATGGGCACCCTGGTTCCCCCAGCCCCGATCACCAGGTGTTCTCCAGGGCAGGGCTGCCAGGGAGGGGTTGGCCGCCTAGTGCCGTCCCCAGAGGAGACCGTGAGAGGTCCTCGAGACTCTCTGTCTCTGTCTTTCATGAAAACCAATGAAATTGAAAACCAATGGACAATAGAGAAAAATCATAAAGCCAAAACACTGGCTAACTGAAAAGGTGAACAAAATTGTTAATCTCCTGAGAGAGAGAGAGACAGACAGACAGAGAGACAGAGACAGACGGAATCAGAAATGAGCCTTACAGCCATCTGAGGAATGCAAAGAAAACCCATGACTAACATCCTGTCAGTAAATTTGACAACTCTGATGAAATAGACAATTAAAAAAAATTAACTTACCAAAATTTACATGGGAAGAGACATGACCTCTGAATAGTTCTGCAGTGAAAACATTGAGCTTGGGATGCAAAACCTCGCTGGGAGACAAGCCCTTGCCCTGAGGTCTGGGTCTGTCTGATGAGGTCGAGGTTGGAGCAATGGTCTCTGTGGCCTTGCCTCCTCCCTTGACCGTCCCTGCTGCTGGGCAGGGGAAGCAGGGGAACTGTCCCCGTCAAGTCCCCTCCACACCTTCCTATGGGCTGCAACCATGCAGCCTTCAGCAGCTAGGGCTGGGGTCCCAGGGAGCCGAGACACTGTCTTTGACCACCGACTCTGCCCTCATTTTCTGGGACTCAGAGTGGGACACAGAGGAATTCGGGTCACGTCCGCCCCGTCTCTGTCTGAGTCCAGTGCTTCTCCCCTGGGGCACTTTTGCCATCTTCTCCTTTCCTGGGGACCCCGGCACTTTCCTCCTTTCTTTTCTGTTTCAGTATAACACGATTTTCTTTCTTCATTTTAATTTTTCTTGGCACGTGTTTGCTGTACATAGGACTGCACTAGCTGTGCAGAGCTGGGCAGGCCCGTAACACACTTCAGCTTTACCTTCCCAGCTCCCAGCCCCTCGATCCCCTTCCCCTCCCTCAGGTTTGCAGGAGGTCTGTCTCCTGGTGTACTTTCCTCTGGCTTGTGCTTTGCTCTTTATGTATCTGTCCCTCGCGTCTCCCAGATGAGAGGAGCCATGTGGTGCTGAAGCTTGTGTGTCTGCTCTGCTTCCCTTGCCATGATGGACTCAAGGTGCACCCACTTCCCTACAAGTCACTCCCACTTGCCCTTCCTTCCAGCAGGGGAGACTCCGTTGTGCCTTAGACCACAATTCCTATACACAGTTTTGGTTGTTGTAACCAGAGCTACTGGCATCAGGATGGAGGGTCCGGGGCCAAGCCAAGCATCTCCGAACTCACGGTGGCTCCAGGCAGTTCCCGGCCCCGGGTTGCCGGGGGGGGGGGGGGGGGGGGGGGGGGGGGGGGGGGGGGGGGGGGGGGGGGGCAAGCCAGGAAAGCGGGCGTTGGGCAGCTGTGAGGAGGCGGGGCGCTGGGGGGTTGACACCCTTGTTCCGGCCCAGGAGGGCAGCATAGCTGACCCAGGGAAGCTCCTCTGGTTGTTGAGTTGCCCACTACACCCGGCCAGGCGTGGCCACCAGAGCCGGTTCTCCCTGAATAATCTGTGAGAGAAGCTTATAAAGTGTTTTAAGAGGTTGGCAAATGACTGCTTCAGAAGCACATAAACGCTTCCAGCACGCGGGCCTCGCCCGTTGTGTCTGAGGGGAGAGTGCCGGCTCCCCGAGCCCGGGGAGGTCCGGACGCCTGGGGCTCTCACTCTCTGCCCCCTCTCCCTGTCTTGCACAACTGTCTGGAGAGAGCCGGCTTTGTTCTTCTCCCCCATCTCTGCCCCGCGGGCCTGCTGTGGCCGCCTCTGTGCCCTCAGCAGGTACCGGGAGTCAGGGGTTCAGAGAGCCAGGGTCGCAAAGAGCCGGTGCCAGGGCCCGAGGCGGGGCTCTAACACGGCGGGGGGCCCCAGACAGGCTGAGGTTCCGCGGTGTAGGGAGGGCTGGCTGAAGGGTGCCCTCTACCTCCTCTGCCACCATCCTGCACCCAGCCCATACCTGCCCCCCTCCGTGGCCCACACAAACCATCGGCAAAGACAGCCGAGCCTGCTCTAAGCCTGGACGGTGCCTCTGCAGTGCAGATGGCCGCGGAGATGCTGTATTTTCTTCTTACTCCTCAAATGTCCTGTTTGACCCCCTCCTATCTGGGTGAAGTGGGCAGGCCAGGGTGAGGATCTCTGCTGTCCTCATGAGGGGACACAGAAAAAAGGTGACATGCCCAGTACTGCAGGGAAGATTCTCAGCAGAGCTGGGATTGGAACCTCGGCTTCCTGTGCCTGGCTTCTGGGCACCCAAACCTGACCTTAGTTGAGGGGGAGGCGGCAGAACACAGACAGGGTTTGGCACTGAGGGCCCTGGTTTCAGTCGAAGCTCTACCACTTCTGAACCTCGGAGCAAGCTTTTCCACCGTCGTGGGGGGCCGCAGTTTCCTCGCTGAGGCCAGGTTATCAGCTCTTGCAGGATGGGGGTGAAATAAAAGTGAAAGACTGGCACACAGTAGGTGCACACGGATGTCGGTTCCTGCCACTTCCTGTCCACCTCCACAGTGGCCTGGGCAAAGACGAGCAGGGTGGTGATGAGGAAGGGACGGGTCGGGCCCTCCGGTGGGGAGGGCAGGGACCAAATGTCATGCGTGAGGCCACTCCCGGTTTATGGAATCTGGGGCAAAGACTCTTTGAAGAGGCAATAAAATTCATTTCTGCAAGGAAATGACAACAGCAGAGAGTCCTGACTTAGCAAACCAAATTCAACATATTTTTTTCTCCCTTTTTACAAGGCAAGGAATTCTGGATGCGTAACAAAAATCACATTCTAATCAAATTAGCTTTCTGAAATAGGAAACGGCTTTCCCAAGAGCAGGAGATGTGCAACAGGCCACCACCCCAAGGAACATGTATATAAGCGTCCTGAGAGGCCAGGAGACAAGAGTCCCAGCCCCTTGCGCAGCGACACACATCCTCTTCGATAACACCATGGCCACTCAGCTCTGCACCTCGACCTTCTCCACTGGCTCTGGCAGGGGCTTCTGCAGCATGGCAGGCGGCTTCTCACGGGTGTCCTCCTTCCGCTCTGGGGGCTCCTGCAGGGTCCCGGGTCTGGCTGGTGCTGTGGGGTCCGGCTCCTCCTTGCGGTTGGGCCTCTCTGGCCCTGGGAGCTTCTTGCCTGGCTCCTGCCTATCTACCGGGGGCCGCCTCTCTGGCTTCACCGGGAGCGGGGGCTTGTTCCTCGAGGGCTCCTTCAGTGGCAGCGAGAAGGAGACCATGCAGTTCCTGAATGACCGCCTGGCCAGCTACCTGGAGAAGGTGCGGCAGCTGGAGCGGGAGAATTTGGAGCTGGAGGGCCGCATCCGCGAGTGGTACGAGTCCCAGATCCCATACATCTGCCCCGACTATCAGGGCTTCTTCAGGACCGTGGAGGAGCTGCAGCAGAAGGTACGAACATGGCCTCTGGCCTCTCGGGTTAGCTGTGGCCAGCCACGCCCTGTCTTGTCTACGGGGAGGGACGGATGTGCACCAGGTGCACTGGGTGCAAGAGCAGATGTGCAACAGGCCACCACCCTACAGAGTGTGTAAGTGTCTCCCCCCCAGAGGGACACTTATACACACACTGGGCCCAGCACTCTGCTGGGGTGAGGAGGTACTCTACCCGGTGGAGACCCCATCCAGTACTGAGCCTGGGCTGTCCTACTGCCTGGGGGAGCTGCGTGTTACAGGACTCGCCCAACACAGAAGGAGGTTGAGATTTGAGGTTTGAGAGTTCTGCGAGTTGCCCAAGGTCATGCAGCCTGAGTGCTGCGTGCAGAAACCTGACCTCAGTCTGCCTCATCCTGTTATGAGCCACCCTGGCAACCTCAGATGCCAGCACCAATGACCTCTGGTGTCCTTGTGATGTGCTTTCTGGGGACAGTGGCCTCTGCATCCTGGATGCAGTGTCAGGGCAGGGGATTTAGGGGCACAGCTCTGAGAGCCGTCCTTGCATAGTTGGGCTGTCCCTAGCTCACTGGAAGCCTCCTGTCCCTCAGATCTTGCTGGCGAAGTCTGAGAATGCCAGGCTGGTCCTGGAGATAGACAACGCCAAGCTGGCTGCGGACGACTTCCGAACCAAGTGAGTGGGATTGGCTGAGCCACTGCCTCGCTCTTGTGCCTTGGGAGCCAGTGGGGGGACAGGGCCAGGCAGAGTCCAGGGAAGGGAAGGGGCCACCATGTGCCTGACTCCAAAGCAGCCCTGCAGTTGGCAGTGGCTGCTCTTGGTGCAGACTGGCAGGGCTGTGTATGTGTGCAGGTATGAGACGGAGCTGTCCCTGCGGCAGCTGGTGGAGGCCGACATCAACGGCCTGCGCAGGATCCTGGACGAGCTCACCCTGTGCAAGTCCGACCTGGAGGCGCAGGTGGAGTCCCTGAAGGAGGAGCTGCTCTGCCTCAAGAGGAACCATGAGGAGGTGAGGCTTGTGGCACCAGACCTGGGCTCCGAGAGGTTAATTACCCTGGCTCACGGAGCAGAGCCCTGGAGGGAAATGAGCTGGAACTCAGGTGGGCTGAGCCTCGCACTGGGCATCCTCTCCATAATCTTAGTCCCCTGGCTCTCCTTCCCCCAAAGGAAGTCAATGCTCTCCGTGGTCAACTTGGAGACCGACTGAATGTGGAGGTCGATGCTGCCCCGCCGGTGGACCTCAACAAAATCCTGGATGACACGCGATGCCAGTACGAGGCGCTGGTGGACAATAACCGCAGGGACGTGGAGACCTGGTTCAACACCCAGGTAGGGCTGGGGCTGGCTGCCCCTAAGCGGGGGCGGTGCTTGGTCTGAGTGTGCCCTGCATCCTCCTGTGTCCTGCAGACCGAGGAGCTGAATCAGCAGGTGGTGTCGAGCTCTGAGCAGCTGCAGTGCTGCCAGGCAGAGATCATCGAGCTGAGACGCACGGTCAATGCGCTGGAGATCGAGCTGCAGGCGCAGCACAGCATGGTGGGTGCTGCAGCCTCGGTGACTGTCCAGTCCCAGCATGTGGGCTGTCATGGGGCCAGATTGCAAGTTGCGTGCAGATTCTCGGGATGTGGGTGTCCGGTTGGGATTTCCTCCCCACCCAGCTCCCCGTCTCTCCTGTGGCAGAGGAACTCCCTGGAGTCCACCCTGGCAGAGACGGAGGCCCGCTATGGCTCCCAGCTGGCCCAGTTGCAGGGCCTGATCAGCAATGTGGAGGCACAGCTGGCTGAGATCCGCTGTGACCTGGAGCGGCAGAACCAGGAGTACCAGGTGCTGTTGGACACCAAGGCCCGGCTGGAGTCAGAGATTGCCACCTACCGCCGCCTGCTGGACAGTGAGGACTGCAAGTGAGTGGCCGTGGATGCTGGGGGCTGGGGCTGGGCTGTACTCATGTTGCAGAGGGTGGCTCTGATGTGCTTGTCCCCAAATCCATGGTGTTGGTGCCAAAGCCCCTGGAGAGTCCCTCTGTTCCCCATGCTCAGGCTGAAGGGCCAAGCCACAGCCAGCGGCACCCTTGACCCATGTGTGGGTCAGTTGGGGTGTCCCTCCTCCCATGGGCTTTCACAGCCCCTGAAGTGGGCCGAGGCTGTTGGCTCGCAATACCGTACCCGCCAATCTGCGTGGCCCCTGAGTTTATTCTCTGTGGATCTCAGCCCAGGACAACCCTGCCTGATCTCCTTTCCTCAGGCTTCCTGCCCACCCTTGCTCCACGGAGTGCAAGCCTGTGGTGCGGGGTCCCTGCATCCCTGCTGGGCCCTGCATCCCGGTTGTGACCTGCGTGGCAGGCCCCCAGGTCAGCACCCAGGTCCGCACCATCACAGAGGAGATCAGAGACGGGAAAGTCATCTCCTCCAGGGAGCATGTTGTGCCCCGCCCACTGTGACCCTGCTGCGGCCACCAGGAGGAGGATGCCCTGAGGCTCCTGGCTGCTAAATGACCCTGTCCTTTCGACCCCAAGAGGCCTGTGCTTAGCTAGGTTTTCTACCGAAATTCTTCTTGTGTTGTTTCTGGTCTTAACTGTGCTTTTTATGCTGTGCAAACCTGGGCTCCCCTGGACATGTCTCCAATAAAGTGTGTTCTGTTGGCAAAGCAAGCTGGACTCTGGCTGGTTCTCTCATGGTTGGTGAGCAGGGTGTTCCAGGGGTTGCGATGAAGGTGTGGGGGTTGGTTCCAGAGTGTCTTCTCTGGCCCAGAGTGCTAGGAAGAGGGAGAATGATTCCTAGTATTTAATAGCGGGGACGCTCAGGCCCTGGCCCCTCTAGTTGGGAGCTGGTGGCAGCCCCCAGCTCAGCATTCACCCTCGGGTTGCCCAAGAGAGAGAAGGCGGTGCCCTTTCTGCAGCTGGCAGTCACCTCTCTTTTCTTCCCACGTCCCTGCTTCCTAACACAGCAACAGTTAGGAAGTGGGGGACAGTTCCAGGACCAATCAGAAAAGGCCAGGCTCCCTGAGACCAGGCAGAGCCACCCCAGCAGGGAAGGGAGCTGGGATGATATGGGGGGTGGAGGCAGGGCGGGGGGAATTTGTGTCCCCAGCAAGCATGTCACATCCTGTGACTGCTAGTCTCAGCGGTTCCACCCATGAACGAGGCAACCAGGAGGTTCCAAGGGGACAGTGTTGCCCCAGATGTGGTGGCTGCTAGGGTTGGCTTTAAACGAAAACTCCCTGGACTTGGGGTGGGGAGCAGGGACCACCCCGGGGAAGCCACACTCTGCTCTGCATGTGGCAGGATGCTGGGATCCTGTCTTTGAGGGCCATTCTCCCTGCCCTGTACCTTCTCTATCCACTCCTGGCCTGTGGCCTCAGGTCTGCTGGCCTTGGGCTTGGGGAAGTGGGCGGAGGTTGGGCAGGTGCAGAACCTCCCCCGGGGGGAGGGATCAGCCAGAGCGCAGAGGGACCCAGCCTTCTGTCCAGGACTATGCTGCCACAGTGCTCAGGCAGACAGGGCTTGTGACTGTTGTTGTTCACTGGCTTGCTACAGTTTTCTGAGGATGCTCAGGCTCCTCTTACACATGAGCAGTGTTGCCTGGGCATGGTGTTTCTCTGTGTGCCTTTGCCTGGATGTGTGTTCAACGTGGCCTCAATTAGTATCGAGCACCTTCCCCAGTCCTGGGACACCTTCTTGGCCTTTGACTCCACTTACCAGGGCATCAGCAGGAGATAATGGCAAGCATCCCACCTCAAGAAACCTCCCGAGTGGCCAGGTCACTTGATTTCATGGTGGCTGATTTCCTTCCTCCTTTTTGGATGTGACACATTACTCCTCTATGCCTCTAATGCATGAATGGATCAGCAGGGAGGCAGCATGCTCTACGCTCCACTTGGAGCAAACCCTGGGGTAACTGATGCCAGGCTCAGCCAGGCAGCAGAGATGGTGGGAGCAGCTGGATCCGGGGCGACAACCAGACCCGGTTCCTATGAGCTCTGGTCCAGGTGTGGCGACCCCTCTCACAGTCTCAGGGGCGGCATGGGGTGTGGCAGAAGCTGGCCTGGGCAGGGCTCGGGGCTTTGCAGAGCAGGAGCAAGACTGAAGGTTTTAGGGGGTTGGGATTTGATGGAAACCATCAAGGTGGGCAGAAGAAGGGCAAAGGTGTGTTAGAGCCTGGCCAGGGGTCTCCATGGTGTGTTCTTGGGACAGCCCAGTCCCCATCTGAGCAGAGCGCAAAGATCCTGGAAGAGAAATTACCAGGGAGCCTGCAGAACAGTGTTCCTGCTCACTGATAAGGGGTCAGGTAATTATTTCGTTCTTTTAGAAAGAATGCTAAGACAGAGTAGAATTAGACCAGAGCAACTGACCAGGGTACTCCACAGCTTTGAGAACATTACTGAAGTGTCTTTAAAATCAGATTCTCTAAAAAATATTACCAAGAATTTTTTTTTTTTTTTTGTACTGGGAATGAAATTAAGGGCCTTGTGCTCGGCACTGTGCTGCTGAGCTATATCCCCAGCCCTCTTACCAAGAACTTTTAGCCACATCATTAATTCTGGGTCGGCTGTGGCATGGTGTCTCGTGGACGGATGGCTTTTGTTCCCTGCCACAGACCTGCTTGTGAGGCCAGGTGCTGCTCATGACAGAGACGCCCGGCTCCTCCCGGGCTCAGCACATCAAGCTCCTGCCTGCAAGAGCAGGAGGAAGAAGAGTTTTTCTCTCCTTCCTCACTCACTTTTTCTTTCCTTCCCTCTCTCCCTTTCCATTCTCAAAGCCCATTTGTTCCCTTGCCTAACACAATTTACCATGAGCAAACCGTTTGCACCTCATTCTGTGATGTCGAGGAGCCCAGCCCCGCGCAGGGCAGCACAGAGGTTTCAAAGGCAGCCTCAGGTCTGTTTGTCCCCAGGGCCATGCCCTCCTGGTGTTCTGGGAAAATGGCTTGACATGCAAGACAGTCAGAGGATGGCAGCTAATGGGTGGACAAGGCCGGCCATCAGTCACCACCATGGTGCTCCACCAGTCACCGCCGTGGGAGGGCACAGTGGGCTCCAGGGTGGAGGCTTGGCTGGGACTGGGTCTCTGAGGCAGTGGGATGAGCCTGGGTCTGGAGCTGGAAGGTGGGGAGGAGTGCTGTGTTCTCCTGCAGGATTCGGCACACCGCTGTCCACATCTGGACTGCAGGGTTTTAAGGACCCAGCACATCTGATCAGGGGTCATTCTGCTGACTCTACTGCTCACTAAATCTGTGATCTTGGCAGGCTCCTGCAACACCTCAAGCCTCAGTTTACTCATCTGCGAATTGGGCCCATTGGTGATGTTGGTCTCAAGAAGTTGTTGAGCATTCAGTCAAGCAGCTCTCAATGCCCTCTGCACAGTACAGGAGTGGAGCCCCTGCCTGGGAATCCCTGTGTCCCCTGGAATCACAGGATGTGGGGCTTCTCAGGCCTTCCTGCTGCAGCTTCTCTGGGTCTTACGGCTCCAGGGTGGCCCACGAAAGTGCTCAGGAGGCCCTGGCTTATTAGGGCCAAGTGGACCCTGTACCCACAGGGTGGGAGACAGACAATGTACAGGGCTTAGTCAGACTCTGGGCTCAGCTGTGTCCTTTGCCTCCTCTCCAGGGAGGAGGCTGAGGCAACCATGGCACCCTTGGATTGTGCTGGGTGAGTGTTGGGCACCCCAGGTCCTGGGTGTGGGAAGGGCCTTGTGACTTAGGACAGCTGTGTGTCTGAGGGCCTCCAACCTATGCAGCTGGCCCTGGGGGACAGTGGCCTGTGTTCCCGGAGTCCCCACATGCCTCAGTGACAGTGGCTTAATGTCATGAGTCTCTGCACAAGACTGTGCCTGTGTGGGGGCTGGAAGTCACTGCAGCTGGCCCGGAGCACTGAGTGGGAGCAGGCGCTGCTAGAGAGTCTCCAAGCTCACTCCTTGTGGCAAATTAGGCAGCAGGACTGTTGCTTTCTCCCCACTTACCGAGGAGGAGGCAGAGAGAGTGGGAAGTGAGGTCAGCCTGTCCATGGCAGTGCTGGCATTTAAATCTACCAGTTCACCTGTCACCATGCTGCTACGTCTTCCAGGACACTGGCGGGTGTGATGCTCACCCTAGTCATGCCCTTGCTGTTCTCTGTAGCCTCTGTCAAGTCCAGCAGCCAGGACAGGACTCCAGGCTTGGCTGGGGGCACCGAGCAAGTGCTTAGCATCCCTGAGTCCTGATTCCTTCCGTTCACAAGGAGAAGCAGAATTCAGGTGAGCAGAACACAGAGTTCTTCCTCCAGCGGAGTTACAATTGGGAAGGGCGGGCTCTGTCCCTCTGCTTCAAAGACCTCTCCCACCCCTTCAGGCATCCAGCCAGAATAGTTCTCCAAGGTCCACCCAGGGCTGCCCACTAGACACGGGTCTAGGTGTCAGCATGGGGAAGCACCCAATGAACTGGCTTCCAGTCATTTAGGCTGGAGCCAAGGCTCCACTGTCAGAACAGATTTCCTAGCTGGGGAAGGATCCATCAAGAGCCTGTGTACTGGGGTTGACCAGTTATCTATTATGCCCAGGACGGTGGGCTCTTTATGGTACATTGAGACTGGCACAGTCCTGGGGAAACTGGGAGAGTGGGTCACCCTGGTCAGGTATTGGCCACTGGGGAGCTTGCTATGTTGCCTTAGCTCTCGGTGGCTGGAAGTCCCCTAACCACTCCTCTTCCCTTCAAGCCAGCCCATCAAAGGGGCTGAGGCTGGAGAAGGTAGATGGCGGAGGACTCCCACGCTGGCTTAACGAGGGTGCTGAGGTCCAGCCCCGATGACAGGCCCCTTTGAAGAACTGAGGAGACTCCGTCTTCCCAGGAACGCAGCTGGTGGGAGCGAGTCTCTCCGCAGCCACCTGTCCAGTGGGGCTCTTGTTTTACGAGGCCGGCAAGTGTTCATGGGAAGCTAACTGACAGGCTAATGAGGGGTTTTGATAGAAAGTGGGATTAACTTTAATGAGGAGAAAACACTTTGAAAGGCCCAAAGACGCCCACAGAGGCAGAGGTATAAATCCCGGCCTGGGACTGCTCCTGTGTCAGGGCGTGTGGTGCCAGACCTCTGCCACTAGCACCAGCAGCTGTGGCCATGGCTTCCAAATGCCTCAAGGCCAGCTTCTCCTCGGCATCCCTCAAGAGCCCTGCAGGGGCTGCTGGGGGCTCTGGCCGCGTGGCCAGCATGTATTCCAGCAGCTCCTGCAAGCTGTCCCGTGGGCCCCGTAGCTTCTCCGTGTGCCCGGTGGGGCTGGGCAGAAGCAGCTACGGGTCCGCCAGCTGCTTCCCTGCTCCCTGTCTCCCCACAGGAAGCTTTTCTACCGGCTACGGCATGGTGGGGGCCTGGTTTGGGGAGGGTGCCCTCACAGGCAGCGAGAAGGAGACAATGCAGTCCCTGAACGACCGCCTGGCCAGCTACCTGGAGAAGGTGCGGCGGCTGGAGCGGGAGAATGCAGAGCTGGAGGGCCGCATCCGCGAGTGGTGTGAGCAGCAGGTGCCCTACATGCGCCCAGACTACCAGTCCTACTTCCGCACCATCGAGGAGCTGCAGAAGAAGGTGAGGGGCTGGGGTGTGTGTGTGTGGTGGCTTTGGCTGCCTGGGAGCTTGGTGTTGCTGGAGGACCCATGAAGACTCCAGGGATCTGGCTGGTCAGCTGATGCCAATGATAGTTAGACAGGCCAGAGCCTCAGTATATGTTCTATAGAGTTGGCGGAGTGGCCTTTAGTACAACTGACCACTCTCTCAGTTTTAATTTCTTAATTTTTTAAGGTATAAGTGCTGGATCTGGTGTGTCTGGTGCAGGGCAGTTTTCCCATAAGTAACCAAGCTTCCTTCTTGCCTGGCACCTGGTCCCTGGAGGTCACAGCTAGGTGTGGAGAGGGACCATTTAGGACCAGAGGTCACCACAGATGCTGTTGGCAATGAGCTGCCTTGGGTGCCAGTAGGCCTGGAAGATAGGATGGTAGGAAGAGGCCTCATTGGACCAGGCCAGGCCTTTCCTGCAGCGTGGCCATGCCTTCTTTCCAGTCTGGGGCTCCAGGTCACAGACAGCCTCTTTGGGGGGACTCTGGAGCCCCTACAGTCTGATCCTGTAGCTGCATATGAGCCCCGCTGGAGTCTACAACAGGCAAGCGCCTCTCTCCAGGGGAAGCACCTGCCAGTTCTGGGAGCTCCCAGCAGCAGAAATGTCCTTTCGTGTGGTGAAGTCACTTCCGTATGTCCCCAGACCCTGTGTAGCAAGGCAGAGAACGCCCGGCTGGTGGTGCAGATTGACAACGCCAAGCTGGCCGCAGACGACTTCAGGACCAAGTGAGTGTCCTGGGCCACCTAGGCTGGGGCTGCTGGACCCACGATGCCTGCACCCAGTCCTGAATGCTGGAGCACTCACTCGCGCCAGGCCAGTCTGGGGCAGGAGCTGAAAGCACAAGCAAAGGCAGTTGCAGGTCCCCTGTCCTGTGCCCACAGGTACGAGACTGAGGTGTCCCTGCGGCAGCTGGTGGAGGCCGACATCAACGGCCTGCGCAGGATCCTGGACGACCTGACTTTATGCAAGTCTGACCTGGAGGCGCAGGTGGAGTCCCTGAAGGAGGAGCTGCTCTGCCTCAAGAAGAACCACGAGGAGGTGGGTATACAGGAGGAGTAGGGCATGAGGAGCAAGTGGGCATGGGAGGCGGCCACCGGTGGGCTTAGTACTGACTGTGGTCCATTCTGCAGGAAGTGAACTCCCTGCGCTGCCAGCTTGGTGACCGGCTCAACGTGGAGGTGGACGCAGCTCCGCCTGTGGACTTGAACCGCGTTCTGGACGAGATGCGGT
The DNA here is from genome assembly GCA_004027595.1 of Dinomys branickii. Taxonomy (NCBI): domain Eukaryota; kingdom Metazoa; phylum Chordata; class Mammalia; order Rodentia; family Dinomyidae; genus Dinomys; species Dinomys branickii. The sequence continues at coordinate 26,858 of PVLD010007952.1, read as the reverse complement.
GCCAGTACGAGACCCTGGTGGAGAACAACCGCCGGGAGGCTGAGGACTGGTTCGACACCCAGGTGGGAGCAGAGGTGTCGTTAGGGCACACGGAGGCAACGCGGGCCTCCGAGTCAAGAAATTTCAGTTTGAGGTGTGCTCTTTGGACCTCACTGTGCCGCCTTGGGCTGCATGCTGTGTCCTCTGTACAGCTAGGATGCCAGATTGTAATGGGCTGCAGACAGAAGGGCTTCTGGATTCCTGATTCTAAATAGCTCTGGGGATCATTGAGGCCGAGTCCCTGAGGTTCATGACCAGGTATTGCGTGTGTGTGTGCGCGTGTGTTGCAGACCCAGGAACTGAACCAGCAGGTGGTGTCCAGCTCCGAGCAGCTACAGAGCTGCCAGGCCGACATCATTGAGCTGAGACGCACAGTCAACACACTGGAGATCGAGCTGCAGGCGCAGCAGAGCATGGTGAGTCCCTCGGGGCACAGCCCCCAGCTCCGCACGCCTACTGTAGACAGGTGCTGGGAGATTGGTTCTCAAGTGTCAGGGCTTCTCTGAGCCAGGCAGGAATGAGGGCCAAGCCCAGTCACAATGGAGAGGACACAATGCCCAGTGGGGGAAGACAAGACGTCCAGAGCAAACTACATGTGCCGGCCAGAGCTCCTGTCTTTGGGCAGCTACTCTAAGATGCCAAAAATTGGAGTTCTTTCTGGGAAGCAGCCAGCTACACTGGCGGGTTTGCAAGGGAGATGCCCGACTGTGGTTCCAAGCGATTCTCTGAGTTTCTGTACTTAGATTCTGAGGCCTCCCTGAGAGCCAGAGGGCTCCTCTTGTTCCCTTTTGGTCTAACTTCTTCCTTCCCTGACCCTGGCTCTCTCAGAGAGATGCTCTGGAGTCCACCCTGGCGGAGACGGAGGCCCGCTACAGCTCACAGCTGGCCCAAATGCAGTGCCTGATCAGCAACGTGGAGTCGCAGCTGGCGGAGATCCGGAGTGACCTGGAGCGGCAGAACCAGGAGTACCAGGTGCTGCTGGACGTGCGGGCGCGGCTAGAGTGCGAGATCAACACGTACCGGGGGCTGCTGGAGAGCGAGGACAGCAAGTGAGTGTTACACAGGCCCCCCACAAGCTCTGGGGGGACAGCATGTGCCCAGGAGGAGCTCTGATCCTGAGCAATGCCATCAGGCGACTCCAGCTGGCCCCTTTCCCCTCGGGATCTCTGTTTCCCCTTTTGATAAAACAAAGGGGGCAGGACTAGGTGGTGTTTGAGGGGCCCCCACTTTGCGTGCTCTGGGATCTGCTGGGAAGCCCTGAGATCAGCAGCCAGGAGCAACAGGAACCTGGCTCTTTCTCTCTCCCAGGCTCCCCTGCAACCCCTGTGCCACTGACTACTCGCCCTCCAAGTCCTGCCTGCCCTGCCTACCTGCGGCCTCCTGCGGTCCCGTCAACACCCGTGCCACCGGCAGCCCCCGCCCTGTGTGTGTGCCCTGCCCTGGGGGCCGTTTCTGAGAACGGCTGACCCAGAAGGCCCAGGCCTCTGTGTCTGGGACTCGGAGCTGGTTTCTACTCATGCCCGACTCAGCACAATCTCCCCTCTGCACACGGAGCCTGGGTCAGGCCCCATGAGGGCTCGCTGCAAATCTGCACCGGAGTTTCTCTGAGCTGGGCACGAAGGCGGCTGTCCTGACAGCCCTACCTCCAGCATTTCAGCAACGCGGGGTCTCTGGCCCCTGCCATTTCCTGGGTCAGCCTTGCTTCTCGTGTGTCCCAGGAGACTCTGAAATGAGGCACAGGGCTCCTGTTGGAATAATAAAGTGCTTTTGTCATGTGGTTCCTGTGTCGGTTTGTGTCCCTGCTGGGTTCAGTGGGTAACTTGGTTGATTAACTGTGGCCCCAGGGATGACAAGGTCTTTGTGTCCCTGACTGGGTGAGGCAGAGGCCAACAGTGAGGCTTCTCACTTGGGGTGCCTGAGGAAGACCTTTCTCCAAGTTTCTGGCATGGTCATAGGTGTGATCAGACCTGTCCGAGGAGCCATCCTGGTACACATGGCATCTGAGAGCTCAGGGCTGGGTTGGTAGAATTTCATCAGTGTGATGGGAAGCCTCTAGGGTGTCCTGTCTGGTCCTCATAAGTACTGTGGTACAGTGTATGAACACGGGTTACTTTTGCGGGTATGTTCATACCAACCCTCTTGTGACCTGGTCATGAAGCCCTTCTGGTTCACCAACCCCCTTCGCAGCGCACAGCCCACCATGCGCAGGTTACAGGGAGCCTGCCCTTGGGACTGCACCCAGAACCGGAGGGTTCTTGCCCCTGGGGGACCCTGTATGTTTCTGAGGGGCCTTGCCATCCGATGAGGTGTGGCAGACAGACACCCGGGGATCTTCTTGTGATCAGATGTCCTCTCCAAACCGACAAGGCAAATTCCAAGTCCTCCACATCCAGGGGAGAGGGGCAGGGGTGAACTCCAGATGGCCATGTGTGCTTAGAAGACACTAGGGACACTGGCAGAGGAGGCTTGGTGATGTTCTGGGGCCAAAATAATGCCGAGGTGCAGAACCAAGTGGGAAAGGTGCAGCCCGATCCTGCTCTGTGGGTGTCTGACAGGGTCCCCTGAGTTTGTCATGGACTCCTCCCCTCTAGCCCCAGCGCAGCAGGCTCCAGCACCCTGAACCACTCCAGCTTCAGGCTCCTATTGGGGGGCGGTGGCCTCAGGGCCATTGCCTCCCACCCACAAACCCTGGTGGAGCCCAGCAAGTACGGGAGCCATGGGAGGCAAGGTGGGGGGTTGACCTGTGAGGGAGGGACAGGAAGGACGCGCACTGCTACATTTTCCTGTCCATCTTGGTGGTGCAAGGTCGTGATCTCAGTGTGGGGAAGGAGCTCTCATCAATGCTGGCTTCCCTGTGGGAAAGCACAGGACCCGAGTTTGCCTTGCCTGTTTGGAAGGGATGCTGGGACACATGCAGACTCAGGCTGAGGTGCTGGGAGCCCCCATGTCCTCGGCTCCGCACCCGTAAATCCTTCAGATACCTCACTGGATGGCGAGGATGCTTGAGAACACACGGGGTCTCCTGGGGCAGGAACCTCGTGTTTGGGTGCTGAACATGGAGTCAGACTAGGCTCACACCCCAAGTGCATGCAGGAGCACCAGCAGGTCACAGTGGCTTTTGGCATCTTCCGCCAAAGAAGAGTAGAGACCGTAACACTTCCGATCCCGTAATGTCCCTAACACTTAGTCGAGTGTCCCGTGGGCACCTGGAAGCTGGTCAGCACCAACTCTCTTGGGGGGGTGTGTCTGGGTTGCAGCTGCATTTTCCATGTTTGGAATTTCGCTTCTGTGGTTTCCCTCCAGGCAGCAGGGCCCAGGGTAAAGCAGGCCGACTGGTGTGCACAGGCAGTGAGTGACCTGATTTAGCATCCAGGCACAACTCTGGCTAGTTGTGGGGGACATCACACTCAGCAGGACACGACACTCTCGTGACACACGGCTGCAGTGAAGTCACGCGCTCCTGCATGGCTTTCTCAGTGGCACAAGCCCCTCCTAAACCCACCTGAGCTTCCTTCCAGGTGGAAATAGGCAGGTCAAGTGTCAGCGCACCTGTCCTGATCACTTTGCAGACTCCTGTTTTGCGATTCTGACTCAGTTTCCACCCAACTGGGTGTTCTTGGCCTTGCAAGCCCCATGGGATGACCCGGAAAGCTGCAAAAAACGACTCAGGCCTGCTCTGATTGCCAGCAGCTCTGCCTCAGTGGGCCTGGGGTGTGGCCCTGGGTCGGGGTGTTGGAAGGCTCTCGGGGGCGCAGGCTCCTTCTTGAGGTGGAGGGCGTTTGGCAGCACGATTGGGAGGAGAGGGGTCTGGGCGGCTCTGACATCGACCTTACAGGGGCTCCTCTGATCACAGGCGTAGAGGCGGCTCGGCCTTGCCTCTGCCCCTTCGCTCCTTTAATTCTGAATATTTGAACAGAGTTTAAAATCTCAGTTATGTTTTTATTTCCAAAGAAAGTTTTTCGTTCAGTTCATTCCTCTTTTGCAACATGCAATTCTTGTTTCAGGGAGGTAACTTCTATGCTCATCTCCGAGGTTGTTTTGTACACATGTATATACACATAAATGAATATATATATATGTATATAATGAATATATACATATGTGTGATTCTGCTTTGTTTCTGTTTTCCCTTTTTACTGTTACGTTCATTTATTTGTTTTGTTTTGTCTCTGTTTTTAATATTGGAGGCTTCTTTCGAGGTCCTGGGATTATGATTGTGCAGGAAATCGACCTGGTAGATTTTGTTATCAAGGCCTTTCCGTGATGAAGACACTGAGGTCGAGAGAGGCGGGTGACTTTCCCAAGGTCACAGGGCAAGTTAGAAGGCAGCATCTCTGCTTTGGCTTTTCTCAGGCAGTGAAAGGGCTGTGATGTTTTTCCTTTGCTGCCTGACTGCACTGGGCTTTTCACCAGGCCTGAGCACCTCTAGTCTAGCGTGTCACTTGAGGATTCCCAAGGGTCCTGTGACAGCAGGTGCCTGACTCTGGTCCCCTGGCTTAGCTCGGCCGGAGCTACAGGGTGTCCCCTCCCAGGGGGGCTGACGCACACTGCCTCTGTCCCCTGGGGTCCCAAGTGAGCCCTCCCTGCCCACCAGAGCAGGAAGTAAAAGCAGGGTCAGTTCTGGCCTGCTCCTGGATGACAGGCTTCGTCCCGGACAGCTCTGGGCATCATGTGGATGCCGGCCCCCTTGGAGGTGTCCGTGACACTGACCTGCTTTCCCCGGGGAGCGGCCTCAGCTCCCCGTCTCCACTCCGGCCTACTGAAACAACGGTCCGATGTGGGGCTCCCTGCCTGTGTCTTAGTCTCTTCCTCCCGATTTTCTGCTTTTAAACGTTTTTAAAAGTCCGTGTCTGCTGTACACAAGGACTGGACGCCCCGTGGGGAGCAGGCACACGGACAGAACACACCTCCACCCCTTCCCCTCCCGCGCTGGGTGCCTCCCATCGGCCCCAGACCACCCTCCTCGCTTCCTCTCCTTGGGCTTCCAGTTTGGTCTCATTTATACCTTGTGCACTACGGAGCCTCCCGTGTCTGATTCCTCTTGCCTTCCCCTTGGCTGGAGATGACCATGTGGAGGCTGTGGGACTCTTTGTCCTGTCTCCCTGGCCAGATGCCACGGTCAGCCTGGGGCCGCTTTGGTTACCCGCAGACCTCGGTGTTAAAGGTCAGGCTCTTCCCAGGGGGACCACTGTCATTAAGGGGGTGGCTGGCTCAGGGCAGGGGTGGGTGGGCACGGGGGCAGGGCCGCTGCACCCTGTAATGAGGGCCCTGACACGGAGCTGACCTTTTGAAGATGTGACTGGAAGCTCTTACCCAGTGATCAGTGACAGGAGCCTCGAGTCCTGCTTTAGGTAAATGACAAGTTTGGCCTCTTTTATGAGGAAAGGAGCTTCTCATTGGAAACCGAATTACAAATTAATGAACAGCTTCCTCTGGGGCTGAGCGTGAATGCCGAGGACCCCCAGTGTGATTTCCCAACGTGAGTCCCCTCACGCCAAGGGTATAAAAAGACCAGGGCAAGTCAGGCGCTACAGATATCCAGGTAGTCCACCCAACGGCACACCTAAACCTTTGCTGAGAGCGCTGGGCCAAGAGCTGCCCTGGACTTCCTCCATCAGCTCTGTTCTGGGGGAAGCTGCCCGCCGAACTGTGGCTAGTCTCCCTCTGCACACCCAGCCTTGAGGACCAGTGCCTCTCGGAGACCCACCTGCCCAGCTCCTCCCCGCCAGCCAGCAAAATTCTAGTGCCATGGGTTCCTACCTGCGATACAGTGAGGTTCTCTTCATGCGTGGCGACCGGGAGACCATGCAGCTCCTGAACGACCGCCTGGCCAGCTACCTGGAGAGGGTTCGGGAGCTAGAGCGGGAGAACGAGGAGCTGGAGGCATGTCTCCAGGAGGCTATGCTGCGGCAGCCTCGTGCCGGCAAGAGTCCTGACTACCAGTCCCACTTCTGCACCATCGAGGACCTGCAGCAGAAGGTGAGGGCTGGCAGCACATATGCTGGGAGGCCCTGCATGGCTTGGCCCTCTGGATTTGAGTTCCATGGATTCGTTAAGCTGGCCCCAGGGCAGGAGGTTATCTCACAAGGTGAGGGCTTAGCCAGTGCCCTTGATGGGAGCAGAGTGCTGGATCTAGCTGCAGCTCATCACTGAGTTCAAGGAGTCCCCTTGGTTCTCCAGGCCTCAGTTTCTGCATCTGTAGGGTGGGTATAATAGTGATCCTTCCCTAATGGGGTTGGCAAGAGGATCCAGTGAGACAGTGCTGGTCAGGAGTGGGGCCACCCCTGCTCCATGTACTGAGTGTTCAGTATGCATCCAGTACCTTTGGCCACCAAAACGACTGCAGAGAACAACTTTCTCTTTTTGTGACCTACTGCATTCAAAATGGGGCATTTGGGTTTGTGAAAGCCCTGGTGCTTCACAAATCCGTCTCGGGCGCTCTAGGGAAGCTTCTCCTCTTTGGCTTCTTTCTCCTCCTTCTCTTCCTGGACTAACTCCCTCCACGGGTCTTGTCCCACAGGTTCTTTTAGCCAAGGCAGAAAACACCAGGCTGGTCGTGCACATCGACAATGCCAAGCTGGCTGCCGACGACTTCAGGACCAAGTGAGGCAGTAGGGGGTGGGCAGCGGGGAAGGGGGCCCCTCTCCTGGCACAGCCCCTGCAGCTCCCCATAAGCTTCCCCCAGAGATGTCAGGGGGTGCCTCAGCCCCAGGCCTCCCCCTTGGGGGTGACATGAAGTTCTGGCCCTTGGGGCTGACCCTGACCTCGTGCAGGTGTGAGACAGAGCTGTCCCTGAGGCAGCTGGTGGAGTCGGACATCAACGGCCTGCGCAGGGTCCTGGACGAGCTGACCCTGTGCAAGTCCGACCTGGAGGCACAGGTGGAGTCCCTGAAAGAGGAGCTGCTCTGCCTCAAGAAGAACCACGAGCAGGTGGGACCGGAAGTGAAGCTGGGGTGTTTCCTGGGAGGCCGGGCGGGAGCAGTGTGGGGTTTGGGGTTGAGATTGCCTTGTTGTTTCTGTGACGTGGCTGCCGTCAATGTCACCATTCTGAGCCCCTCATCTGCAACATGGTGGCAGGGAGAGCTGACCCCTGGGGCTTTTTTTGTCTCTCGTGTGTGCTCTGCTTGGTGTCTGTGCTTCCTAAAGGCGCAGGGCGGCCCTTTGCTGCCTCTGTCCTCACCCCCTGCAGGTCCTGGGGGGTGTCCCAAAGCCCGCCGGGCCACGGTGTCTGTTTCCCTTCCCCGGGGTTAATCTCAACCTTTCAACTGGGGACCTGAATGAACATGTGCCTCCCACGGTGCTGGCTTCCTTAGTCTGAAGCGTAAAGCAGTAGCTCATCAGGAACTCTCCCTGGGCTCCCTTGGGCACCTGGCTCATCCCACTTCCATAGGAGAGCCGGGCACTGCACCAAGAAGCCACTAATGAGGCAGCAGCACAGCACACCGGAGGGAGGCCTCTGCGATGACTTCCTCCCACTGGCGCCCGCGCTTGCGGTGCGCTTGCTTTCACTTGGGCCTGGAAGCCGGCGCAGCCTGGCTCTACCAACCTCCTCCTGGGCTGGGAGGTGACGGGAAAGCTGAGGCGTGGTTTCTCCTTCCAGTGCACAGGGGCTGCACCAAGCCCGCCACTCCCTAGTCTCCTGCCCAAATGAGGGGAGATGGGTGTCACAGGGGTGTCCTGCTGGAGCAGAAGACCGCACAAGGCCTCCCCTACCCAAGATCATCATCGTCTGTGTTGCCTGTTTCCACGTCTCCCTGGAGGCGAGCTGGGAGTGTATGATTTTCTCACTTGCCCGGGTCTTGTGGCTTTTCAGGAAGTCGCTGAGCTCCGCAGCCAGCTTGGGGACCGCCTTAACATTGAGGTGGCTGCTGCGGCCCCTGTGGACCTGACTCGTACACTGGGGGAGATGAGAAGTCAGTACGAGGCTGTGGTGGAGGCCAATCACAGGGATGTGGAACAGTGGTTCAGCACGCAGGTGGGCGCCTCTCCTTCCCCAGGACCCCACTCCAGGGCCCCCAGAGAGGGTGCCCCAGCTGCCTCTGTTCTCCCCAGCAGATGCGGGAGCTGAACCAGCAGGTGGCTACAAGCTCTGTGCAACTCCAGAACTACCAGTCGGACATCATAGATCGGAAGCGAACGGCCAACACGCTGGAGATCGAGCTGCAGGCCCAGCACAGCTTGGTGAGCGCCTCTCCTCAGCGCTGGATCCGAGGCGGCACTTGCTTAGGGACAGGAGGTCCAGGTCTCAGCCTCCAGAGACACTCCTTTCGCTGATGTCCCCAGAGGGAAGGCTTGTCCCAAGGGCCAGCTCAGAGACAGAAGGACCAGGGACAGGTTCTTTTGTGGGCCAGGGGGACAGGTGAAACATGGTGCAGCAAGAGCGTCTGTTCTCCACACGATCTGCCCTTCCAAACCCTGGTTCTCAGCATCACCCACAGAGACATAAAAGTCCTGATATCCAGGTTCTTCTCTGGACAAACAGAACTCTTCAGATGGGAGCTGGGTCTGGAGGCTTTCGAGAACGTCCACGTGACTTGCATGTACAGCCGGGGGTGGAAACCACTGTCTTAAGTAGTGCCCTGGGGGAGGTTCAGATCTGAAGCCTGAAGCCAGCCTAAGGATGTAGAAGAGACAAGGGCTTGGGATTAGACCTGGGACTTGAGTTCACACCCTGGTTCCATCACATGTCTGGTATTTCACCTTGAAGAACAAGTCACTCAGTTTCCATGGAAGCCCAGTAACAAAGGCTGACTTAGGTAGGCAGGGGTCATGCCCAACACACACACACACATACACACACACACACACACACACACACACACACAGGGCGGTGGGGAGAGAGGGAGAGAGAGAGAGGACTGTCCTTGGTTCTTTCTGAACCAGGCCACAGACTATGGAAAGTAGCTTTGTCCTCACGATTGGATCCTTACTTCCTCTTAGAGGGACTCTCTGGAAAACACCCTAGCAGAGACCAAGGCCCGCTACGGCTTGCAGCTGGCCCAGATTCAGAGCATGATCAATAATGTAGAGTTGGAGGTGGTTGACATCCGGGGCGACCTGGAGCAGCAGAACCAGGAGTACGAGGTGCTACTGGACACCAAGGCCCGGCTGGAGTCAGAGATCACCACGTACCACCGCCTGCTGGACAGCGAGGACAGCAAGTTCGTAGGGCTGGGGCAGCTCTGTGGATGTGTGTGAGGGCTCAGAGGTTATGGGAGGCAACTGATCCACCCTCAAGGGACATCAGCTTGAACCCTGTCCTGGCTGAGAAGCTACGGGGCAGCCAGCAGGCTCTGCAAGAGCCGGGCGAGCATCCTGACCCTGGCACGGGAGAACCTCTGCTCCCTTCTAGGTGGGCAGACTCCTCCCTGGTGTGTGGGAAGCTCACACGGAGGATGGGTACCTGCTGGCAGGATAGGCAGAGGGGCCACAGGGGATCACACGTGGGGAGAGGTTTGGGGACACGGAGAAGAAAATAGGCAGCTGAATGTGGCTGAGCCACCGTGGGAAGCAGGGTTTGCTGGGACCCACGGAGGGCCACAAGGTTGCGCAGGTAGAGGAGCCACCTTTTATTTTACTGACAAGTGACAGGCCTTACTTCATTTTTTCAGGCAGGAAACATGGTCTCATTTCCCCAGTAAGTGGTAAAAAACTAGAACATAGAGATGACAGTGCGTTTTGGGTCCCCACACTTGGTTGGCACAGAGTAAGGCCCAGGGAGAATTTCTCCTTGGAGGCAATGAACGCTCAGAGTGATCAGCCCTAGAGTAAAGAGAAGAACCCAGCCAGGGGAAGCAGGTGGGGGCCTTGATGCTGTGCAGGGGCTGGGGAGGACGCGTGGCTGTCCAGGCATGGACACCTGTGGGCCGTCTGTGGTTGTAGCAGTTTCCTGTGCTACATTTACCCTTGCTTCTCTGCCCGTAAGAACCCTGTTTTCTTAAGAGATTCTGGGGAAGGAACCCAGGGCCTCTGCACGCTGAGCAAGCCCCACCCCAGCCCTGTCATCCAGCACCCTATCCTCCTTGGCAGGTGTGGCAAAGTCAGACGTGCGCCAGGGCCCGGCGTTAGCGTGCACCGTGCTGTGGGTCACGGTGGTGCTGTAGAGCCCAGGAGCTGCTGCCATGTTGGGGGATTTACAGAAGCTGGCAATGTGGATTTAAAACAAAAACCTCCATTATCCAGGTTAAAACTTTTTTTGGTGCCAGACAAATGACTCTGTTTCAGGCTGCGTGGGGCCTCCAGGCTGTCCACTTGGCTTCTGCGCCAGCTGGTCTCCATCCAGCGTCCGACGTGTGGTTCCTGGGTTTGAGCCCCAGCCTGTCAGCCTCTGAGATCATCCACTTCCCCCTGCTGTGGGCCCATCCCACACTTGTCTGTTGTTTCCTCTTCAACACATTCTTCCTAAGCACCGGGCCTGGGCCAGGGAGGCAGGGTGAGCACATCCTGAACCTCAGTGCCTGGGGGAGATGGCCATACCAAAGTTGCTGGTTGCCATGGCAGAGGGACCTGGGCCATTGGGGGGTTTAAGGGGGGGACGCATCCAGGAGGATGTGACATTTGAGTTGGACTCTCGGGGAAGAGGAGACTTGCAGTGGAGAAGGCAGAAGGGAAGACAGGGCAAGATTCCTGTGGCTGGCGTAGTGTGGCCCTTGGAGGAGTGGCAGAAGGTTGGTGCTGCCACTCTGGGGGTGGTAGGGCCCTGGGAGAGGTGGGGCCAAAGCAAGATGCATAGGTCTTGTGAAGGAAGCTGCCGGGCACCAATGGGAGCCCCTGAATGTCTCAGGCACAGGAGGAACATGACTAGGTTGGTGTCCAGAGGAGATCATGTGAGGTGAGGGTGGGTGAGGTGGGTCAAGGGATTCCTGAGGCCAGGAAGGGGGAGGTCGAAATGAAGGGTGCCAGGTGGACAAGCCGGAGAGTGGACCTGTGGGAGAGGTGTCCAGGGTAGGGCTGGCAAGATCTGCCCCTGGCTACCTGGACTCCTCACTAACCCTGCCTTGGTGGCTCTCCCCGCAGGCTGCCCTGTAGCCCGTGCCCGGATCCCTCCGCCCAGCCAAGTGCACCCCGCACAGTCTTCGTGCCTCACACCGTCCACGTGCCCTGTACAGTGGGCCGTTTCTGACCTCCTGGTGCCTCCTCGTGTGAAGCTTGACCGTGGTTCCATGGCCACCCAAAGAGCAGGGCTGTCTAGAAGCAGACCATCTGCAATGCCCTCTGGCACCACAGGGAGAGCTGTCCCGGAGGCGCTTCCCAGAGGCCTCCTCCTTGGGTGATGGTGCTGGTGTCTGTCTCCTCCGAGGGCTTGTGTTCTTAGGCTTTTGGGAAATAAACCCTCTTGCAAGAGGCCTGCCAGTGGCACTTTCTCCATTTGTTACTTGTGCTGAGGTAACCACAGCCCAGTTCCACTCAGCTGGGTGCAAGAGCAGCGGCCCAGTGTGCCCAGCTCCCTATTTATTGTGATGCCCCTTCTGCTTTCTGTAGAGGGTTGAGGTGTTACTGAAAAGGCCCACATGCCACGATCCAGTTAAAACCAGAGCCAAGTAATAAAAGAATAAAGAGAAGAGGTAGATGATCATGCCAGAAACCTTGGCCAAACTATGGTATAATTGAGAATAATACCGTAATAAACCCACCCTGCACTCATTACAGCTGGAACAACGGTATCATTCATGCATGCATGCATGCATCCATTCATCCATCCACCTACCCATTCATACATTCAGGGACTCTTCTGTGAGTGCTTAGCGGGTGCAGGTCCTGCCAGGTTGACCCAGTGCTAGTCCTCCATGCTTGTAGGTAGTGCCTTGGTTAACCCCGGAGACAACCTCTGAGCAAGGTGCCGTTATTTTCTCTGCTTTATGGATGGGGAAACTGAGGTGCAGAGCCTTGCCCAAAGCTGTACAGCTAGGGATCGGTGGGGATAGGGCTCCAGGTGAGGCCTTCAGGCCCCGGAGATGCTCGGTCTGTTCTCGTTCAGTCTTGTGAGCTCCTGCTAGGTTCCGAGGAGACCAAAGACGCAAGTGCTCCCCGACCCCCAGACGTGCAGAATGAGAAAGGGAGCTGAGATGCGGGTTCCTCCTCCTCAGCAGGGGCATGGTCCTGGTAATACCGTTGGTAATAAGGAGAGTAGTAGTAACACCAGCGGCAGCATTCAGGACCACTCGCTGAACATTTACAGTACACCCGACAACCATGGTGAGCACCTTACAAATGAACGTGGTTTCTCTGACTGCCTCAGGAGGTTGGCACCTTGTCCGTTTTAGGCCACAGAACAGATGATTGAGTCGGCCATCCAGGGTCACGTGCAAGGATGAAGACTGGCCCCAGAGTCTGGTCACAGCACTGTTATTCTGAACATCGTGTGATGCGGCTCAGTTTCTAGACAGAATAAACCCTCTCATAGAGTGGGAAAGGTGACTCGCTAGGGGGCACAGATGGCTTCCTGCAGCTGGGGGCATTTGCCTTGGGCTGTGGAGTTTGAATGGGATCCAAGGGCACAGGGCAGGGAGGTACATGTGTGGGGTCTCCAGGGAACCTGAGGTTGGTGACCCAGCTGGCTGAAGCAGCAGGTTCCTGAGCAAGAGATCAGTGGGTTAAATTCAAATGGGAGCAAAAGGTTGGGCTTTGGGGGCCTATGGACCCCCTAGAGAGCTTGGACCTTCTCCCAAGGGCAGTGGGAGGGCTGTGGCAGGACTGGAGCCCAAGGATGACATGACCAGAGTGGTATTTTAGAAAGCTTCACCGGGTGGAAGAGACACAGGTGGAGGACGTGCACAGGGTCTCAATGAAGACAGTGGCGCAGCCAGGGAGGGAGGACCTCAGTGTGGGGGACACAGGGGAGGACGGGCCATGGTAGGGGGTGAGTAGAGACAGCACCACTCTGGAGGTGCCTCTCCTGCACAGCTCTTCCTTAATGAGCTGAGATGATGTCTCTATTAAGTACCTGCCCTCCAGCCTTGCCAAGAAGTGTTGAAAAGTAGATTGGATTCCGAAGCTGCCTGGGGCTCCGGGGACAGGATCCTGCATGTGGGCCTGGCAGACGGGATTGCTGTGGTTCTGGTGGGTGTGTGGATAGTACATCAATGCCCTGCTGTGCCTGGAGCTAGGGGCTTCCAGCTCATTGAGCTTCTTCCTAACTGTGCGCTGAGCAGTAACATTTTCCACGCAAAACGTTTCCACCGTGTTCTTTGCAGGACAGACCGGGTCTTTAGTTCTAGATTCCTAGCCCTGTTCTGTCCAATATGGTAGCCACCAGCTACATGTAGGTAATGAATTTTTAATTAAGTTGTATGAGACAGAATGGGAAAAATGCACTCTCCCGATGGTGTCAGAGGTAGAACATGAGCAGCATTGCAGAAGGAATGTCACAGACGGTCCTACCTGATGCAGCTTCTTTGGACTGTTGGACTGGAAGGTGTTTTATGATTTGGCCCAGGCTGCCCCACTTTATGGATGATGAGGAGTCTAAGACTCGGGAGAAGGAAAGATGTGCTCACTGATGCAGAACCAGCAGGTGGGAACTGAAGCCAAGCTTTTGGGTGCCAAATCCGACAGGTCCCTCCGAGCTCTCTCTGTTTTCAAGCACTGGGGTTTATGGTGATTTCAGGCTCATCCACATTCCCCTCTCTCCTCACTTTCCTAACCAGGATGTCCCGAAGGGCTCTCCTGGGAACACAGTGCCCTTTACAATGTAGCTTTGCTGGTCTCAGAGTCTCCACACGTTAGGTTCTGGCCAGTAGCTGAGCAGGAGCTGCCCGTCAGGGGCCAGGTCCTGGGCCGTCCGGTGACTTTCACAGCTCCAACACCCTATGTCTCATCCACCTTCACTCGGCTCCCGTTTGCAGACCTGTTTGTCACTGCAACTTGCCAAGACCTGCCTATCCACCCAGTTTTTGTAAAGCTTTTTACATGAAACCACACTTTGCAGTCCAAGGCCAGGAGGGCGCCTGCTGCTGGTCACGGATGACCACTACCTTTGGGTTTGGGCAGTGTGTCCAAGCGAGGGCATGAAGCCAGCTGTCCTCCTGCCCAGCTGTCTGTGTTATAGATGGGTACAGAAGACAGGGTGTAGACTTTCGGAAATACATGGCCCCACTGGCAGCAGGACTCCAGGAGCATCCCACATGCGGCGGGGCTCGGAGGAACTCTGCCCTCCTATGAAAATATTTGGATTTAACTGACCTTGGTTTACAGGGAGATGTAGGTGGGGCCACTGTAAGGTAAAAAGGACTTTGCAGATCTGATGTGGGGAGGAAATCCCACAAGTGTCAGGGATCCTGCTGGAGTGGGGTTGGGAAAGAAGTGATATGCTTTGCAAAGAAGCCCTAGAAGATCTGGCCCTTTCTCTGGGGGTGGCAGTGGGTAGAACTGCTCTTGCAGGAAGCTTGGCCAGAAGGTGGCATTTTGCTGGAGACCCAGGAGTAGGGCACTGTGGCTGGGACAGAGGTGCTTTATGGAGCCTGAACTGCATGGAATTCATTTATTTTTTCTCCTCTCTATGGCAAACTTTTACAATGTGACAAAAAAGGGCTCTTCTAGGCTATCAATGGGAAAATCATTAATAATAAAACAATTCTATTTTTGGGTTTTGAAAAAGCATTTGGGCATGTGATCTCCATTTGGACAAACAGAAAGTCCCTGAGATCTTTCGTTGCTTGTCTTTTAGCACCACTGGCCAAGCTAACTCTATTTGTAAGCAGCAGTCTCCCTAGCCATGGAAAGTAAACACCCGCACACATGGGCATCCTGCAGAGTGGAAAAGATCTGAGGCTTTGGCTTCAGAAACCCTGACTAGAATCCCAGTTCTGCTGCTCACCTTCTGGGTGATCCTGGAAGAGCTCTTTGTCCCTGTGTGTCTCAGCACCCCATCACTTCAGAAATGGGGGCCTCACAGAGTTGCTGGGACACAATGCCTATCACAGGGCCCATACACTCTAAGTCACACAATATCTGATTTGGCAAGAATTTTCCCTCTCTGGTTTTCCCCCAAGTCAGGGGCAGCTGAGTCACTGTCTGGGGCATTCTGAAGGCCAGGTTCAGAAATAGTAGCAGCGGGAGCAGCATAGGGCAGCTGGGTTTTGTGACTCAGTCTTGGTCTAAGCGTTCGCATAGAGAGGAGGACCCAGTGGCTGAGGGCAGGTGCCATCTGCTTCTCCAGTGCTCTGGCCCCAGAGAGGACTGGATCCAAATTTTATGCCTCATGTATCCAGCTGTGAGAAGCAGGGGGTGGCCAGTGACAGCTCCCTGTCAAATCCAGCTGCTGCTGGAAGTAGATGAAGTTTTATTGGAACATGGCCACCCCACTCTGTGTCTCCACTGTCCCAGTGGCAGAGTTGGTAGTTGCTGTGTGGGGAGACTGGGTGGCTGGCAAAGCCTGGCGTATTTCCTATTTCCTATTAGGAACCCAGTTGCATGGCAGGAGGTGCATGGCTGGTGGGCAAACCAATCTCCATCTGTGTTTACAGCTGCTCCCTGTTGCTTACATCACTGCCTGAGCTGTGCCTCCTGTCAGATCAGCAGGGTGTTAGACTCTTGTAGGAACAGAGACCCTACTCTGAACTGTGCATGGGAGGCGTCCAGGTGGTGACTCCTGGGGAGAAGCTAATGCCTGATGATCTGAGGTGGAGCTGAGGCAGTGATGCTAGTGCTTGGGAGCAGCTGCAGATGCCGATGAACATGAGCAGAGACGTTTCACTGCACTGAGACCACACTTGTGTCCCTAGAATAAAGTCTACTTGGTCATGATGAGTGGTCTTGTTGATGCTTTGCTGCACTCTGATTGTATCTTCTTGGGAATTTTTGCATCTATGTTCATTAAAGAGATTGACCTGTAGTTTTCTCTTTTCCTTTTTTTGGTTGAATGCTTGTCTGCTTTGGGAATTGGGTAATGTAGCTTCCAGGAATGACTTTGGGAGTCTTCCTTCCCTTTCAGTTTCATTAAAGAGTTTGAGGAGTATTTGTGTTATATCTACCCTGAAGTTCTTGTACAATTCAGTGCTGAATTCACCAGAACCTGGGCTTTTCTTAGTAATTTTTTTGTTACTGCTTCAATTTCATTGCCTGTTATTGGATTTTTCTGGGTTTTTATATCTTCTTGGTTCAGCTTTTGTAGTTCATATATAGCTAAGAATCTCTATTTCTTCTGAGTTCTCCGGTTTTTTGGTAGACAGGATTTTAGAAAAATTTTAGAGAGAAAAAACCCTAAAATTTCAAAAGCAGATAATAGGAGTATAACAATGGTTAATACATTACATATTGTTATCTTTTAATTAGATACTCAGAGTATAAGATATTGGCATTTAATTGTCTGAACAATATTAAGTAAACCTTTATTTCAATGAACCAAGAGAAATTAGTAGTATAACTATCTTAACTATTATATATTATATATAATTTTTTTTTGCATTTCCCGTCCTTTTTTCCTCCATTACCCCATCCCATTTCTCTTTCCTTTTGAAATTTCTTCTTCTTTTACACTAGCTGTTTACATTTTGGGCCTCATTTACTCTCTCAGCTTCTCTTGGCAGAAAGGTTTGTGAAGTAGTTGCTAATCATCTTAGGATTTTGCAGTGTGCACTGTGATCTGAACCTTTCCACTTGTAATCACATTAGTTTGGGTCTTCTCTCTTTTTAGTAAAATGAGCTAAGGGTTTGTCCACTTTGTTTGTCCTTTCAATGAACTAGTTCTTTGATTCACTGGTTCTTTTCAGCATCAATTTAAAACATTTTTGCTCCTATTTTTATAATTTACTTCCTTGTATTAGGTTTGGATTTGGACTGTTTTCATTTTTCTGAGACCTGAGGTTCATTACTAGGTTATTTATTTGTTTTTCTGATGTGGGCATTCACTCCTCTTAACTTCCACTGCACTGCTTCCTCTGTGTCCCATAAGTTCTGGTATATTGTGCTGGCTTTATCATCTGAATCTAGAAAATGGCTCATTTCTCCCTTGATTTCTTCTTGGTTCCATTCGTTGTTCAAGAGTTGGTTGTTACTCTCAATGCATTTCCATAACTTCTGTATTTTTTGCCATTGATTACTAGTTTTCTTGGGCTATGTTCTAATAATATGCATGGGATAATTTGGATTCTTTTGCATTCATGTACCCCTGCTTTATTGGCTAGTATGTTCTTCTTGAGTGGAACACTCTCTAAATGCCTATTAAGTCCATTTATTGAAAGGATTATTTCAACTTTGCTGTATTTCTTTTCTTTTGTCTAGCTGGTCTATGTCTGATGGTAGTGTACTGAGTTCCCATACTACAATTATATTGATGTTTATCTGATCTTTTTTGTTCAATAGTGTTTGTTCAATAGTAGTGTTTATGTGTGCCAGTGTTTGGTGCATATATGTTTATAATTGTTATCTTTCCCTGTTGAATTGTTCCCTGGACCAATATGTAGCGACCTTCTTTGTCACATCTGATCAGTTTTGGTTTGAAGTTCACTGTGTCTAAAAATGGGATCGCTACTCCTGCTTGTTCTCTGGTTCTAGTTGCATGGAATACTATTTTCCAATATTTTTAGTCTATGCGTACTTTTTTGGGTTAAATATATCTATTGTATGCAGCATACTGTCGAGCTTTGTTCTTACCCGTTTTGCCAATCTGTGTCTTTTGGTTAGGGAGTTGAGACCACCCATATTGAAAGTAATTCCCAAAAGGTGTTGAGTTACTTCTGTCACTGCATTATTTTCGTTTTGCTGATTCCCTTCCCGCCTCTTCTGCTTAACTGCTCACACGGCTGGGTGTACCTGTTCCATTAGACGCTTCGGCACCGCCCCTTCCTCCTCTTTTTGTAGGGTTGTATCTGGAATGTGGGTTTGGTGGCCATGAGTGTCATTCATTTCTTTGTCATGGAAATACTTCATTGCTCCTTCAATTTTGAAAGATGGTTTTAAGGGTAGATCAGTGTGAGTTGGATGTTGCTTTCTTTAGGTCCCAAAAAACTTTTTTGCAAACTCTCCTGGGCTTTATGGCTTCTGTTGAGATATCTGCTGTGCTAGCTTTCAAAATCAGAATTATGAGCTCTCCACACTTATTTTTCTCCTTTTGACTTAGGTATGGAGGGGTCATGGCTAACAGACAGACAGAGACTTAGCTGTCCTTGGTTCTTTTTGAACCAGGACATGAACTGTGGAAAGTAGCTCATTCTTTATGGTTGGGTCTTGCATCTTAGAGGGACTCCTTGGATGACATGCTGGTGGAGACTGAGGCCTGATATAACTCAGAACTGTTCCAGATGCAGGGCGTGATTGTCAACGTGGAGCTGCAGCTGGCAGAGATCCAGGCTGACCTGGAGGGGCAGAACCGGGAGTACCAGGTGCTGGTGGGCGTGTGGGCAGGTTTCAGGGTACGATCAACATGTACAAGGACAGTGAGGACCACAGATATGTGACGTAGGCCACTCCTAGCCAAGCCACATACCTGACTGTCAGGCAATTCTTCAGAGATAACTGAGCGCAGAGGAGGGGATAGGCCTTCCTGGGGCCTCCCTGCCTAGTGACTCATTGCCAGTCTTGGCAGAGTGTTTCTTGAATGACAGCTGGGGCCCTGAGCCAGGACTCATGCACACAGAAAGTCACAGCCGAGAGTAGACAAGGGCAATCCTTGTGGACAAGGATTCCTGTGCTGCATGTGTCCACTTTGTGGCAGACCTGCCCTTCACACTGTTGGTTCTACCATGTCCATCTCTCATCAGGACATCTCCTGGCTTCCTCGGTCTGCTTTTTCTTCCTTCCCCTCCCTGCAGACTTGGGAGTCCAACAGGTGGAGATTCAGTGTCTCCACCCTGGGGTGCAAATTGGGCACTGGATTCATTTTCCTAAAGTGACCATTTAGCGATCGCTGTCATCTGTCCAAATGCTTCCAGGGAACTGTGTTGTATTTGTGACTCTTCGGGTGAGTACATGCTCCAGAGCAGGGGCTCGGTGTTTGTTTGCTGGATGCACTGAGCAGATGTCACTGGGTGGCTGCTGTCCAACCTGGCTTGGTGTCCAGCTTCCTTCTTCCAGTTCCTTAGAGAATGCAGGGTTGACAGCCAGGCAGATGTTGGCTGATATTTCAGGCCTTGTGCTTTCTTTTCAGTGTTGTAAACTCACACAAGTTACCTAACCACACTAAGGGATATTCATAGCGGCCTTACAGTGTGTTTGTAAGGATTAATACACATGATTATGTGTAAAGTACATGGTACAAGCCTTGATGGTGTGTGGCAGTCAAATATGGGAGTGTGTATGCACTTTGAGTATATAAGGGTGTGTACGTGTGTGTGTGTGTGTGTGTGTGTGTGTGCGCATGCGTGCACAAAGAGAGAGAATGAGAGAGTGACTTAAATGAAATGCCCAGGCAAAAATGATCAAGATATGCATATGTACTGATTTCTCATGAACGTAATGATTGTGTATTACAAACATATACTAATACAAATTTACAAGTAACTAACTGAAATGCTGCGTGTTAGCTGCCAAGCCTGACTCCCGGTACACAGTAGATGGAAATAAGTCTTACTTCATTTAACCTTGACTTGTCCTCTGCAGGCTGCTTCCCCTCAGGCTTAACAGTGTGTGGGTGTGGGTGTCCTCTTTTGTCCCTCCTCTCTTCTCCCACCTTAGATGTTCTCACAAAACAAACCTGGGCGATAAGGAGTGAACTAGGAGAATAAACAGAACTCCTCATCACCATGAAGATCACATGTGTGAGCTGATTCTAAATGCAATCATTCAGACCGCTCTGGCTGCTCTCAGACCCGTCAGGTGCCACTTTGTTCTCCGGGGCCCATAAACACAGGTGTCAGGCATTGCCATGCCCGACAGCTGCTGTGGAGCAGGGACCTGCGCTTTCCGTGTGGCCTAAGCCTTACAGCAGTCACAGGGTCCTGTAGGAGCTTGTTAAAAGTGTAAACCCCTGGCCCTGGCCCCAGAGTTCCTAAATTCGAAACTCTGGATTGGCAAAGTGCGTTTTGTAAGGTGACGCTGGTGCAGGCAACAGCTCGAGAGCCGCTGAGGTAGATGCTTTGAAAATGGGAGTGCGCTACCTCTTTAACACAGATGAGCTCTGACTTCAGTTGTTTAGGGCTTAAAAGTGTTTGGCTCTTCAGGCCTGCATTCTTGTGTCATTCAAACTTGTGTCTCTGGTGCTCAGAGCTCGGGCAGCCTCCCGGGGTTACACCTAGCTCTCCCTGAGTCCACCATGTGCAGTTCCATTTTTGAGTGTTTGCTTGTGCTCAAGTCATATTTGAGAAAGCTCTCTCCCTCTTCGCCTAAATCTTTCCTACGTCTGAGACCCAAATAGTCTCTTTGATGCTGCATCACCATTGGTAAGGGCCATGACCTTTCCTTCCTCTGAAGTATAGGACCCAGCTTTC
This sequence comes from Dinomys branickii, assembly GCA_004027595.1. Classification (NCBI taxonomy): domain Eukaryota; kingdom Metazoa; phylum Chordata; class Mammalia; order Rodentia; family Dinomyidae; genus Dinomys; species Dinomys branickii. The sequence goes on along the minus strand of PVLD010007952.1, from coordinate 6,456 downwards.
CTGCGCTTAGCTGTTTGAGAGGCAGTAGCATCCCCTATCTGTCACTGGACCCTTGGTCCTGCCACAGCACCTGCAGAAGGGGTTTGACACAGCAAAGCTCATGGATATCCTATTTGAAGCCTTGAAAATATCACCCACCTCTAACCAGCGTAGTTTCAGGGATGCATTTCCCTGACTGTACATGAGACCTGTGGTGGCGGGGGCTTGTTATGGCTTGTGGCTGGTGAGAACTTCATAGTGCGCAGGAAGCTGGGGATGGAGCTCAGTGGCACAGTGCCTGAGCTATAAAAACATTTAAATTTGGCTCTTGAGCATCCTATGTATTGTACAATCCATGTAGGTGCTTTGCAAGGGCGCACAAGAACATTTCAAAGGTCGAAAGATCACAAGTGCTGAGTGCATTTGTTCTGTAAACAAGCTAAAGGAGTACTCAGTCCAGGGACAGGGACAGTGGGAAGGGACAATGCCAGGAGAGGAAGGGTTGACCCTAAGCAGAGAACTGCAAAGTGCTCATCACTGCCCACCTTGGTTAACCTGCAGGTGCCAAGGCGGGACCAAAGTTTCCTCTCTTAGGAATCCTCAATTGCTCATTTGTGACTTTCCCCACTCCTAATAGTGTCCTCTGTTCTATAACTGCAAAGTCAGTTTGATGTTTCACATTTTTATTTTGATTCAATCCAAAGTACTTTTCAAATTTCTCATAGGATTTCCTCCTTGACTCAGGAGTTGCTGAGAAATGTTTCAGTTTTTCAAGGACTAACATCAGTTTGAGGTTTAGATTTTTTTCATTGTTCTAGTTTTGTTTTTCTTGCTAATATTTGTAAAAGAAACTCCCATCTCTTTTCTGTTACTTTTCTTCAAAAGGAACTTGGCTCTTTAGAATTTATTTTCACTCCTGTGTGAAGGAAGCCAGGTTCCCAGGCAGGGCCTGTCTCTGGGTTGCCTTCAGCTGACCCTGTGGGGGCGGAGCCAGCACTCAAGGCTCCCACAACCTGGACTAACCCTGCAGAGCTTGTGCGTGTCTTTATTGTAAGTGCCAACATCGTTGGACTGTCTCCCACTTCCCAAGCATGTTTGCTTCTGTTTACTTTGTTTCCTACGAGAGAGAGTGTCCTGTGCAAGCCCTCATGGGATAAGATCACCCCAAACACTTAAAAAAAATCCCTTACTCCACGAAGTCTTTTTCTGGTCCCTTGATGTGCGCCCTTCCGCCTTGAAATCTTCAAGCTGTCCCTTTTTAAACACACCCTTCTAGGGTCGCTTGTTGGTACAGCATGTGCCTGCCGTGGGCAAGTCCTTGTGTTCAATCTTCTGCAACTCCCAGGACTTCTTTTATTCCCTTCACAACATCAAAGTCATTTATCTTCCTCTCTGTCAGATTAGGATTAAAATCTAATCCCCTCCCCGCAAGCGTGCCTGTGTCGGTGCTTGTCTAGCATCAGGCTCCATATGTGTCCATGAAACGTGTAATCATGGCTCCCCCTTTCTGCAGGATGCCTCATTGATATTTTAGACTTTGCCATGCTGGGAAATTTTGGAAAAATTGTATTTAATTTTTTTTAAAAAAGAATATTCTGGCTGGGCATAGTGGTGCACGCCTGTAATCCCAGCACTCGGGAGGCTGAGGCAGGAGGATTGTTGTGAGTTCAAGATCAGCCTGGGCTACAAAGTGACCTCAAGGCCAGCCTGAGCTGCATAGCAAGACCCTGTCTCAAAAAGACAAAGAAAAAAAAGAATATTCATTTCATGGTAAAGTCTAACAGCCATACTTCCAAATTGATATGCAGATTTCATGTAATCCCAATCAAAATATCATCTGCATTCCACACAGAACTAGAGAAAGAAAATCTGAAAATTGATGTGGAATTCTCCCCTCCCAACGCTGTGCCCATGGATCCCATGTCCTCACGGCAGCCACCCACCAACCTCAAGTCTGCTGTTTCCTCTCAGCAAGGGGTAGCAGAGTAGCCAGCCAACTAACCGACCTGATTGACCTGGTCGTGGGTGAGGCTGATCCCGTGGGAGAGAATGTAAGCCCCAGAGAGCATGCAGATCCAGGGGGGACTATGGCTTGGACCAGCAGGACCAGCTCTAAGAAAAGCCCATGGCTGTTTTACACTACAAATACAGCTTGAGGTTCTGTTACAAAAGCGACCCCTTCACAGCAGGTGAGAGTGGAAGGAGAAACCCAGTGCATCACCTGACATATTGCTAGAGGGTGTTTAATTAGATGCCATTTGGGGAAGGGGTTTGTGATTAAGACAGAGCCACAGAGCAGCCCCACTTTAGGGCTTCCAGTATTACCCTCTGTGGGGGATTGACAGCTGCTGGCCAGCTTGTGACACCCAGCTGAGCTGAGTCAGCGTGGTGCTAGATGCGGGGACCCTGCCTGAGGACTGTTGCCAGAAGCATAAGAAAGCTAGAGAGGAAGTTTAGAAGCTGTTGGAAGCTGTTGGTTCTGGGGATATACGTTCTCTTGCAGGGACTTGTCACACTGGCTTTCCTGATACGAGCTTGGCTGTTCTCATCATCGAAGGAGCTTGGAACCCTGTCACTGAGAGTGGCTGTGATTCACTTTGGGGGAGCTCTGGTCCTCGCTCTGAGCATTGCGTCCTGGCTCTGGCTCCGGAGGGGAAGATAGTGCGCTGCTCAGTGTTCTGGAGAAGCTGGTCACACTGGCTTTCCTGATACACACTTGGTTGTTCTAATCAGAGGAGCTCGACCTCATTGTGTCTGAGAATGCTGTGGTAACATTGAGGGCAGCTCCGGTCCTTGCTTTGAGTGGTGCTTCCTGGCTCCAGTGCAGGCCCCTCAGCCCACTGGCACAGACCCCTCAGCCCGCTGGCACAGACCCCTCAGCCTGCTGGCACAGACTTTCTAGCTCCCACCATTGACCTTTGGGTCTTCCCAGCACAGATCCGTGAAACAGGCCTGCATGAGACGTGATCGTGGGCTCTTGGCATTCACTTGGACTCATGAAGGGCACTGTTATGAGCTCCAGGCCTCTAGCTGGACTCATGCAGGACATTATCGTGGGATCCAGGCCCTCAGCTGGATTCTCTGGTCTTTAGTGTGTGGACAGATTTCCTGCGCTCTCTTTCTCTATGACTCTTTGGGTGACTAGTATAAAATAATTCTATAAATTGAATGTCCTGCATGATTTCCCTTGTAAACTCTGGCTATAATATCCTCCTACAGCACTGGGTAAGAGACAGTCATGGGAGACAGCTGTAGAAAGGGTGTGCAGGAGACACAGACACCTCAGAAGCTCAAGCTTGGCCAGGAAGGACACACTCCCCAGGCTCCATGGCGAGAAGCCTGGAGTGGTGGAAGCGGCTTTCCAAGGCAGTTAGATTTGAAAGTTCTGGCACTATGTCCAGTAGTCTGCTTTAGCCCCTGGACCACTGCCTACACCCACCAGAGGCCAGCAGGCTAACCACTCCCCATCTCTCACCGTGAGCAAGGACCTGCCTTGAGCTGGAAGGTTGCCACATGCTGAGGTGTGTGGGCAGATGGACCTCTGAAGCTATAATTCCAGAGGCTAGAAAGCTATACACAAAAAACCATGATTTGCTGGATTCCAAGACTGTAGATCCTGGAAAGAAGTCACTCATTTAAAAACAGAGGAATTTTTTTGGACTCAGTTTTTTTGTTTTCTTTCATTTTTTTTTTCAGTTTGGGTTTTTCCTCATTTTTTTCTTTTAATTCTTCTTTCTGTTTTTAAATGTTGCTCGTTTTTTTCTTCTTTTCCTAATTAATTATTTTCTGTTACTTTTACTTACACTATTAATTTCCTTTGACTCCTCAGTAGGATTCTTTGTCAACTTTTCTTTCCTTCTTTTCAGCATCTATTGACTTGTTTTTCAGATTTTACTTTCTTCATTCTCCAGCTCCTCACACCCCTCTGTCAGTAAGAGTATAAACACTAACCTTTATGAATCGTTAGTTAACTCTAGCTATTACTGTAAGAGGATTTCTATTGCTAGTGGTGGTACAATTGTGTTTAGTAGGTGTGTACTGTATGTCAATATTTGGTTTGGCTTAGTGTTCCTACTATAATAACAGATCCCTTTTCTATGGTCAAGGGTAGTGCATTACTGGTTCTTGGGTTATGCCAATATCCAGGTTGTCTTTGACACTATTACTGCTGCAGATTTTATTGCTATTGTGAAAGGGGCATAGTTATTGCTATTAATTGGTTTTCTCTGTATGCCACTATCTGGATTGCCTTTGTGTCACTAACAATACGGTGGCCTATTCCAAGAGAACTGGTTACTGAGGCAAATACACTATCTCTCCCTCTCCTAAATAAACAGAGGTGGTTAGATCTCAGAACAGAAGCAAACTCCTGTACTTAGCCACACCCACAGTGTGTCACTGAAAAGCAGACACTAAAAAGTCTCTATGCTGGCAACAAAGTCTCCCGCTATAATCGATCCACAAACCTCATCTCAAAGTGAAACAAAACAAAAATAATAGAAACCTGAGAAGACAAGGCCACAAAATGCCTCCAAAGACTCCCAGCTGCTCCAAAGCTGACCTGCAGGGGTATTAAGGGGGGAGGAAATCAAATGCCAAATTATTTGTAAGGATAACAGAGGAGATAAAACAGCAGACCAATAAGGTCACTGTAACTAAACAAATAATGGACTTAGTAAACACAATGATCGGTGATTTTACAGAAGACACTAATTAAAAGGTAGCTGAAGTAAACAAAGTGACACAAAACATGGATTAGCATCCATGAAAAGCTATCAAACAGCCATTCAGGAGGTTAAAAATTCTACCATGAGTATGGGCAGCAGAAGCTACCAGTGTGAGGACAGAGAGTTAGAACTAGAAGAAGGTGGCATAAAAACTTGTTGATATAAATAATAGCAGAAAAATTTCCAAATATTGGGGAAGATTTAAAATACAACTGTGTGAAGAATATAGAACTCCAGATAGCCATGATCAGAAAGGGCTTCCCTGTGACACATCATAGTCAAAATTCCAGAAGCCCAACCCAAGGACTGAATTCTAAAAGCTGTTAGAAGAAAAATGATAAATACCTTAGAAAGGTGAACCCATTAGAACCCTAGAAGATGTTTCTACACGGATCTTCAAGGCCAGAAGAGCTTGCGGTAAGAGTTAACAGCAAAGTGTTTCATGGCTTGAAAAAAACATTTTCTAACTTAGACTGATATATCCTACAAAACTATCTTTCAAAATTGATGTAGCAATAAGGTCTTTCCATGACAAAGAGCACTTCAGAAATACACAACCTTCAAACCAGCACTCCAAAAAATTCTCGGGGACATCCAACAAAGATCCAGTGCAGCTAACAATGCCAAAAGGCTTAGTAGAATGAATGTACCAGGTTGAGCAGTTAATTAGAAGAGCAAAAAAGAAAAAAGAGAAAGAATTAACAAGAAAAGAATGCAATGACAAGAATAAGCCAACACCTCTTAGTAACAACTCCCACTGTGAATGGACTCAATCCCCCAATCAAAAAGTACAGATTGGCAAAACGGATCAAGAAACATAGTCCAGTGGTATGCTATACACAGGAAGCATATTTAGCACCACCCCATGCCAAATTCATAGACTTAAAATCATAGCTAACATAGTTGTACTGCTGATGTTATTGTTTTATTGAAAGGAACAGTTAATGTTTAATTGTTTGATCAGTCTTCTATGCCTATATTTGTTTATCTGAGTAACCAATTTGAAGATATCTATATGTAATACAACAACCATTGCTAATTTCCTATCACGTTGTCTGAAATTCTGTATTGCTTGTATTATTTTTGTGTTATTTTGTAAATGTATGTGTGTTTGTTAATATGTTTTCATTCTTTTATCTTTAAAATTAAAAAAAGGATGGAAAACTAAATCAAGGATGGAAAACAACGTTCTATACAATGGGAACCAGAAAACAAGCAGTGGTAGCCAATCTGTTTTCAGGCAAGTGGACTTCAAGCCAGAACTGATCAGAAGATACCAATAAAATCTGATTAAAAAATGATTAGAAGAGGCAAAGAAAGTCACTTTCTATTTGTTAAAGGAACAATTCAATGGGAAGAGATAATAATTATAAACATATAGGCACTGAACATTGTCACATCTAACTGTAAAACAAACACTACTGGACATAAAAGGTCAGATAAATGTCAACACAATCACAGTGGGGCACCTCATACCCCATGGTCACAAATAGATCTACTAGACAAAAAAAGCAATAAAGAATTATGAATTGAACAAAACTTTTTTTTTTTAAATTTTATTTTAAAGACAAAAGAATGGATACATATGAACCAGAAAAGCCATAAACAATACAGAAAATACAAAGTTATACAGAATATAGTAGGGAATTAGAACTGGATGTTGTATTACATAGTTATCTTCACATTAGTTAACACAAAAACATTAAAGGAAATACCAAATTATAGATAAGATAGTAGGGAATTTGCACTG